>OZ024905.1:80245428-80460428 GCA_964017125.1 Flabesymbios commensalis
ATATTTGAAAATATACTGTTGCTTATATAATTTCAACTCTGTACTTCAGACTTTGTAATCGGATATACGCCAAATGAAAAAAGTCATAAAACATTATTTATACCTTAATCTGACTGTATATACTACTTACGTTTATTATACAGGTTCTATAGGATAATTCCGTAACTTCTGTTGGTTTAAATTTTGGGAAAATTTTGAAATATAAATAGCATGATGACAAAACCTGTTTAGATCGGTGTACCGGTAGTACGAGATTTTGGCCTTTGCTGATCTTTGTAATTAGGCAATTCATATACATTTTTTTTCCTAAAATAATACCAATTGCAAACTTTACGTTATGATGCCAACATATTTAAATTTGATATAGTTAATAATAGTGTCAATCATGTCAATTTGTATCCCACCATAAGGAACAAAACGGATTAAAACATTATGTATATCTCAATAATTTACTACACACGCTACGCGTGATTGTTTTGGATCTATTTTTTTTTATTTCATCAATTTCAATCTTGGTCAGATTTTGTGATAAGGAAATTATGATAAGAAATGCCATCTGTTCGGATCGCTGTGGCATTGGTTTTTAATCTTTGCTGACCTTTATAAAGTAATATTTTTAATATTGTGCTTTCTTGAAAGTTTTCACGTTAAAATATTAACATTGTGGTACAACATAGGTTAATTTGATTGAGAATTTGCAAATATATGGCCACATATATTACATTTTACTATGTGTCACAGACTGTGCCATGTGATATGTCACTGTATGTAATGAACCGGCTTCATAACATTTATACATTTATATATATATATATATATATATATATATATATATATATATATATATATATATATATAGATAGATATATATATATATATATAGATATATATTTATATAACATTGACTATACATACCAACTGGTTTTGTTCTAAAGTGTCCATTTCGTCATCTGATCAAGTCAAACATTGGTTAGTTTTGGTGCTGAAGAACTAATATCACATTAGAAACAACGTGATAACAGAAACAAAAACATCGTACGACGATTTGACTTTGTTGACCTTAAAAGCCTGGTAAATGTTGATGTTTTGGTGCATGTAATACACCCTACATTGAACAATACTACAATTCTATCAAGTCAAACCTTGGTTAATTTACTGCTCAACAAATGACACTAAAGTACATATAGTGTTATGACAAAACATCTGCTAAGATCACCGTAACACAAGGTGTGGCCTTCATTGACCTTTATGACTTATACATCGTTGTAATGTTTTCATATATAAACATAAAAATCACTAAAAACATTACGAGTTTGTGCTAGAATCTTTAAAATTGATTGCGTTTTGATCAATATATTGACAATTATGCATACATACTACAATTTCTGATGTAGTGCCATAAATACACCCTTACCTTAACATTTCCCATATATATATCTGATATCACAACTTGATTGTACATACTACCTGGTGTTGTTCTAAAATGCCCATACTATCATCCTATCTAGTCAAACCTAATTACTTTTGGTGTTGAACGAAAACAAATTTTCAGATTCGTGCTCCTGGGCTAAATATTGCCAGGGGTAAGGGCAGATACATGTAGGTCATGAAAGATAGGCCTACTCTACTGTATACATAAGTAGGCTACTGTATATTTGCTTGAGATCTAACCCACAACAAATGAGGGTGCACATGGGTCCTGAAAATTATGGATTCTTCCCAGTTCACTTTTTACCCATTTTTTGGCCTCGCTATTTGGTTTTTATAAGGGAAAAATGATTTAAATATAGATAAAAATAGCTAATAATTTTTAGATTCGTAAGTTACGATATAGGGCATATCGTAGGCTTCGGATTGGTCAAGCTGGCCATCTAGACCAATCCGAAGCCTACGATATATCGTAACTTGTACGAATACTATTTGCATGGTGTAGGCGTATTGTGAGTTATTAGATTAATTCCAGGTATTTTTATAACTATTTGTTTCTGTCCTATTATCAGGCTATGGAACACTAAGAATCCCATACTAATTTAACATGTTTAGCATTCTGTGTTCTGTGACTGATGTTTTTCACTTGTACGGATCGTTATTGGGTGACAATCTTAGGCCTAAAGCTAACATTCAATTTGAGTATGTCTAACACGGTGTTATCATCATCAAATCCAAGACGCATAAAGTCTTGTAAATTAATAATCTGTCTCCTATACTGTTACTCAGCTATGATACATCGACTAAAGCCTTGTAAAACATCCGTTAGAAATGTATGATTCGCCAAAAGACATTAGCTGCTTACTTTACAAGCAACCAGATACGGCCTCTTGGCTTTGCAGGCCAGAATTAATGTGGGCCTTATCTGCTCATCTTTCATACTGCGCACGTTATCTTTATCAACATGATAATATGATAATGACAACACGGGTTTGTATAGACCGATAATAATTTACATTATTGGTTATTTTAAAAGAGGGAATATATGTGTCTGTATTAGGCCTATGTGAAATATCATATTATTAGAACACAAATATCATGATGCAGAAGAAACAATATTATTAAGACAATATTAGGACGTATAGTTAAGATTCATAATATCATCAATTTACTTAAATAAAAATTATCAACGTATATTTAATTTACAGAGACCAACGTGCAAATTAGAGAGAAGATGAGGAAATTTGTTTTTAAATTGCTTTCTAACCAAAACTTTTTTTTTCAGAAACGAAGATAATAGTGGGTGTGCTTGTTCCACTGCTATTGATCGTAATCATCGTGATCATCATCTTCGTCTGTTGTCGTATACGTAAGTATATCTCGCCAACAAACACGAAGCGTTCACCCAATCTTGGTCTAATGTTGGACCAGCGTCATTGATTCTCAACATTAGACAAACAGTGGGTCAACGCCTCGTTTTTGTCCGTAACGTGTGTTTGGAGGTGAGTGGTAATTTCAGGCCCGACTTTGTATATTTTAGCCCTACTAAAGTAATTTAAGATCCAGCAGGACTCAAATCGTACAAGAAGGCCCTCAAATTTACGCATTGCCCAACCATACGTATGCTATTTTTATTAATATTAATCCATGCATTGCTACATGTACAATGTATAAAACAGCATAGTACAGCTTTTACGCTATTATAATTTAAATGATACCAACGACAGCCATACTAACTAATATTAACATTTCATTAGTAGGGCTCAAGTCATTGGTCCGAACTCATAGCAGTCTAAGTCCGAGCCCAGGTCGGACATGACATTTTATGACGTTGCAATCTATGTCCGAAACCAGCTCGGACCTGGCAATATTGCTTAGCTATTCACCAGATGATATCACTTGCGTCACAACCATTTCTGAACTAAAAATATAATTCCAAGCTCAGATAAATGGTGACATACAAGGCTCCCGGTCTTTCACACCGTTTCTAATTTGGTTCATCTAAAAATCTGAAATATGGTATGCCCCTCGGGAATGTAGAAAGATTACTAAATCCCATGGTAATAACTTATTTACCCAAATAATTTGTGTATATAGACCTAATGAATGCTTCTTCGAACCGTCTGTGATGTATTTTAATATATTTTATGTGAAATGATATGCTATACTACTCCTAAATCTCCGATTTTACCATTTTTTAAACCCAATTTCCAAAAATGTGACTACATAATTAGCATATTTAAAATGGTTGTCGGTTACTATGGCAACATCACATTTGCCAATTAAATAAAGTGTATTCTGGTTTATATTGTATGGATGTTCCTGTGGTGTATGGGAAATACACATACCATCTTTCTAAATTTCTATTACGAGTATGAGAATATGTCACAAAATCACAAAAAATGACCAGACCACACGAAAGTCCAATTTCAAAACGGCCAGACTGTTATGATTTAAATGTCCCGTTACTCCCTGACTGACCATTCACAACCAATAGGACCCAATGCTATTCCCAAAGGAGTTTGTGAACATGCGGTTATTTCTTATATGGTTGATAATAATTGCTATTACTACAATTATAAGCGACTATTATTATACTAGTAGACTGAGGAGCGTCTAACATTATTTACTTTGCAGTGTAGGGCCTATATGGTCCCCAGATAAGGCTCATGCGAGTTGTCTACATGTGACACGCAGCCTTGTGATCATGTCTTGCCTATGAATATGAAATCACTTTCATTTATAAATCACTTTTTTAAAGTCATTTTTCACTCATTTGAAGTTGTGTCTCGCTACCATCTTCCACAACTTCAAGTGATTTGTAAAATCAAAGTCACTGCTGATAGCAGCGTCCCATATTTACCTCGTCGGTGCAATCCATGGTACGCACCCGAAGCCTGTCTGAATCTCCTCTACCTTGTCCGAGCTTCGTGAACCAACGTAATAAATTGGTCTTGTCTTTTCTTGTCTTGTCCTTATATATTCACGTAATATTTTTAGATTCGCTACTACATCTGAAGCTATAATGGTCTATAGTATCGTTGGGGGCTAGATGGCTGATTAACACGTTTCCACACCTATATAATGTGGTCGGCATGGAGACTCGCATTAAGATCTAAAATGTGATCGCTATCAAGCAAGCCACCGGAATTAATAAGCACATTTTAACAAAACCAGAATACAATAATAAAAACAGATGGACATACCAGAGTTATATGGACCAAGCGCGGTATAAAATAACGGACAATTGGTTCAAAACAACGGATGAATTGTTAAACATAAATTATGATTAATAAGAATGTCTTTTTGTCTATGGCGTGTGCAGGGAAAAGAAAAGCTGAAAGAGAATCGGGGCACCCGCCGGTGGACAAGAGCTTGGATGGACATGAGATTCGCCGGGAGGATCCGCATGGAGAACTCGACCATCTAAACCAACCTGACGAGCTGACGGAGGCTCCGAGAACGGAGGACAGCTCTGCAGTATAGAAATGTCAAAGAAAACAGCGCACTAACATTCGACGATGGCGCTGACTCAATGCTGTTATTATGTCTACGACGCTTGCCAAACATATTAACAGCATTGGGTCGAGTCCGTGTAAAAATGCATTGGAGAGACAATCAAACATAAGGCACTCATCCAGTCTTGTTATAATGTTGGGCCAGCGTCGCATATCGTGGAGCAACATTGAGTTATTGCCTGGTGGACACAACCTGCGTGCAGGGTAGAGTGAGAACGAATACAACTGAAGTCTCTACAGGGTGGGTGGACATGACATGCCTGATTACGACGGCATTCCACTTGTTCTGAGCCCATTTCAATGTTCAAACCATCATACCCAGATACACTGAAAATGCATCTCACCCAGTCAGGTCAAACAGGCACTGCAGGCAGACCACAGGTCTGAAGCTGTGAAAATGCAGTTTTTCAAATTAAAACTACTAAAAATCAATTGCCTAATTGGCAGTGAATTTGTCCAGCAACAAATGAGGAAACCCTCCCGATTAGTGTAACTGTTATTATTCTCTAGTTTCGCTGATATGACACGTTAGCTGAGCCGCTCAAATGAAATTCTTTATTCTAACGTTACATATTTGACCGTATCCCCAAATGATACATTGTATACATTGCTAGCAATATTTCAGTTATTTTATTAGAAGGGGTGTCAATTTTAACAGATGCAGATTTGTCCCACTGAGAGGTTTGAAAAAGGAGTCTAGATTCCTTGGTTTGAATGGGCATTATAAGGCTCGTTCAGGTCAATAAAATATGATGACTTGCTAGCAATGGATAAAGGACACATAGTTGAGTAACAAGGTAATATGCATGCAAAGATAAGGCTGAATGTAAAGTTATTTTATGGCCTGTTCATAACAAACACATCAAAATGAGTTTATGTGGTCTTTGGCAGGTTCATATTACTGCAATAATATCTGTGTCTTGGAAAAGGCCCTACTGAATGATAAATAAATAATTTTATAATTTATAAATAATTATCTACAACTCACAAGCCAAACAACTGGTAATTTGAAGTGTTGTGTAATATTTCAGATAATGTTAAAGTGTCAAGATGCTGCTCGTGATAAACTTTCTAAGGCAGCATTTATTTGCATAGAGTAGTTCCGTAAATCAACTATTGCTCTCAGACAGCATATTTACAAAAGACTAAAGCCACATACTGATAAAAGAGTACAAAAAATGACATCATAATTGTTATAAGGCATACACCAGTAAAAATATTCACATCAGAAGAGGTATAATGCACATATACATGGAGAAAACGGTACTAGATTAGCCTACATCCCCCCCCCCCTCATTTCTTTTTATGGTTACTCCACTGATCTCTGGAAGGCTAACTCCTATGCTATACTGATACATATTTAACGTAGTTAGGAAAGTATCCCATCCTGACTTTTGACTTCATACACCCTCAAGGTGACAGGTCATGGTTTCCCATAAGACACATTTATCAAATGCATGCTGCGGCAAATCCAACAAACACAAGATACATTGCGCATATCCGTACAACTACACATGGAACAGAAATATTACGTCTTAGTAAACAATGAAAATATTGTAATACCTCAGCAGCTGATGACCTCTAGGGTTATATTTGTATCGTAAAAAAATATATTAACTTCAGATATGTTTCATCATAAATGTATGCAATGACAAAACGTTACATACTACTAGCTATGTTAGGTTTGTTTTAATATTGACTTTCAGCGCTTTAGAGTGGGTTTACGTTTAACGAAAAATCTTAACTTCACATAATTATTATGTTTCATCCTGAATATATTCCAAGAATAAAATGACCAGAGTGGTTTATAACTAAAACAATCAGGATTATGTTATGACAAGGGGTCGACAAAATGTAACTAATGAGAGTACCCCATCCGCTATCTTGCCCTCATAAAACAATGGGGGATTATTCTAATTTGATATAGTGGTACCAGATGACCAATGTACAAAATGAAGTCAACAGACATTAGCATTATCATAATCATACAAATGTACAGGAAACGGCGAAATTACCTGCTACGAATTGTGTTATTTTTTTTAATATTGACTTTCGGCACTCTAAGGGTCGATTTACGCTCCGTTAAAAAATCAAAACTCTAACAATTTGTCATACTATCTTAAATGAAATATCAACAGTGACAGTGATTTAAAAAATGTTAATTGTACCCTTGAACATCCCTCATTTTAAGTACTTTGCTGCCTCTGAAAAATTCTACACCCACCCTAACAATGTTCTGATATTTCTCTAACACATAAATAACTTTACCACTTTTTGTGTCAAGCAAACTAAAAAACTAACAGTCGTTTTAACTTGGCTCGCAGACTATACGAATGGCTTAGAGGTAAAGTGATCCAAGTCCTATTTTCTCATTTTTCTATAGAAAGCTTTAAGTTAAAATCAATTAAAGAAATTACATCTTTTGTTTTTGATTCAACTTTGTTACGTCCATAATTAGAAACATATGGAAAGTCATGCATTGGGGTTCACCATTCATTCCTACTGGCAGGTATATAGTCATCAATGTCGTAAACCCCATTTCTGACAATTTTTATTTCATTTTATTTTATAAATAACTTTTGAAATATAGAAATATAAATTTCTTTATAAAAGTCACAAACTTGCATACAAACTGTACAGTGCCTCATCATCTTGATCCAGTAAAAAATGGTAATGATTGGCATACTATAAACTGATCCATATAAGGGGTGACTTATAACATTTCAGCAGCCATTTTCTGTATGTCTCAGAGGTAAACTGATCCAAGTCAAAATGTCTCTATATAAACTGATGGACTTAGATCACTTTACCAATGAAGAAAAGTAACAATTTTAAAAGTGAATATATATATATATATATGTTGAATAATAAGTCTCGAAATGTTCACCGAATGGCCTAGATATTTTAGTATGTTAATCCCTCTATCTTTAACTTTCAAAAAATGACATCACCAAAAAAAGCGAATTTTGGACTTGGATTATTTTACCTCTGAGCCATTCAGAATTATATGCTAAACCATATTTCATTTATCACTGGTGTTCATAAATTAACAAGGTAATAACCAATGGCTGTATTTTATGTTTTACATTATATGATAGCATCAGGCTATTGCTGCAAAAATGTGTAAAATTATCCTGCGGATATTTTTTATTCTCATTCCCAAAGTCAGCCCAGCAAAATGTTATAGTTTCCTTATATACTCCCCCCCCCCCATCCCCCACATATTTCAGACTGCCAACATATTTTTTATTGCTACTTGGGATGCGCTTGAGACATCTGGGTGAGTGGCTTAGCATCATACAAAAAATTTCACGGGACTTAATAATTAGCTCCTCGACTAATACTTGGCCTGAGCCCTCTCTACTACGTAGATTTAAGAGTGCGGGCCTTTGTCCGGCATGTGCTTATAGATAATTACTATTTTATGTTACTATTATGTACATATTACACACCACTTTATTAGTGACACTGCCACAATGAGATGCCACGCCACCCCCACTGCCGTGCAAAGACAAGCAGTAGTTGCTTTCTTTTCAAGTAAGCAGTTACTGCTGTTTGTTTTGGCACAGCAGTATAGCTCTAGTTGAAGTCTGCTCTGATCTGTGTTTCTACAGCTCTTTTACGTTGTATTATAGAGTATTTTACATACTTTTATTCATTTTGACTCTGAGAACACCTTACTCGATCCTCCCGCAATACTCATTGTTAGAGACAACACAGCTAATTTTTTGTGTCTGCATGTGGATTTTACACCAATGTAATATACTATTATCTCTGCCAGGGGGGGTATGTTTTTGGGCTCGTTTGTCAATCGGTCTGATTACTCAAAAAGTAATGGGCGGATTTGCATCAAACTCACCAAGGTACATTAGCATGATCTTTTATTTAGGCATCGCTTATAGCATCTGATGTTAGCATGGGTTATTTTTATTCTTCCGCATGTTTAAATAGAAACAGCTGATTATAACTATATTGAGTCTCCATGTATTATTATCACCACGCTATTTACTTGTCGTCACATTATTATTAAGGGGTTGTAGCTCACACTTTAAGCCTACAAAGTGGCAGACGCGCTCCTTTCATACTCAAGTGACGCTGTGACATATAACTGCTGATTGTTTTTATCCACGCGAGATAAGGCACTATCTTTACATTATGACAACTTGATTATTATATGCTGAGTGTAGATATACACAGTCATGTGATACTCCATAATTATAATGCACACGTACACGTACACGAAATGTATAACATCTGCCGCACAAAAAGCCATGAGGTGTTATGGTGTTATTTAGGGAATGAATTCTCTAGCAAAGTATGTTTCGATGTCCGTTTTACATGTTATAGACGAGCTTTAGTGGTCCCTATAATTTTTTTGTTACAAGTCATATCCTTTGATGTACATGTATTTTATTATTTTGTTTGTATCATTCACAAATGCACTAGTGTTTTTTACAATTTAAAATGTAACTTTTGGAGAGCGCAATACTCCAGTCAGCGTTTTGTCCTCTTTGTCACTAGATGCGATATTTCTTTTAGTTCATCTGTATAATTTTGTATTTGTTTTTATATTTTTTATATTGTATTCCTAATAACAACAAATAAAATAACAATTTAACGCCTTGTTTGTTCTGTATGTCAGTGACTCAGTCGGTGTGTGACATTTAGTTGCATGAATTTGTATGACCTAAAGAACGTCGTGGTTGATAAATTTGGTTGATATTATTTGAAGATTGTTATCATTTAATTAGGTACAGACATGTACTTTTTTACAAGTATTTATCATAAATAGTTGATGTGTGATGCTTAAATGTTTTGAAGTTACACAATAGGTGTTGTAGATTGTAATGCCGTAGATTGTAATAACGTGACACTCAAAGTTTTGTGAGATGATTTAAAATAAAGAATATACCATTTGCAGACGTTTTTCAGCCTACATTCCATATATATACCGCTGACAAAGTGACAGATAATACACTTTAATATCAAGGTTCTGTGTGAAATTGAAAAACTAAATTAAAATATTTCCAATGGTCGTATACCCACAACATAGGTATTCAAAAGAAACCAGAAAGAGCTAAGTAAGACATTTATGATGATTTTAAATTGAAATCCCTCTTTAGTCTCCATGGTTTAAACAAAAATCAGTCAGAATTGTGAGGGTTAATACTAATAATAGTATAGCCTATATCACATACCGTAATATTTTCTGTAGGTAGTCGTCTGATGACGAGCACAAAATTGGTTACAGATGTCTACCGTAAGTGGCTCAATAAGAAACGCTAAGTAGACTTGATGATAAAATGAATGTATTGACGATGAAGTAATAATGGTTAAAGCGGTCATAAATAGCAGTGCACTGTGTCATTAGACAGCGTCTCGTGTTTGCTGTGTACCCAACAAACACGATACATTGAAACAATATTGTTTTAATGTTGGGCCAGCGTCGAAGACGTTGGGCCAACGTTAAAAAAAACATTGTTTCATTGTATCGTGTTTGCTGGGTACCAACCCATTTTACAATATTATTGTCATAGTGGATTGATGATAAATTATACGAGCTCATAAGTTCTAACTGTGTATCATAATCATCTATGTCATTTCATTTCTATCACCTCATAATTACCATAACTATCATGTAATCATAATCAGTTTTTACTAGAGGCAGTTACTGTATGCATATATCTTTTTCGGTTGATATAATTTTACAGTCTCTTGTAACTCACATTCAGTGACCAGTCACTACTATATTAGTCGGACATTTATGTATGATTTGTATAATGTAAGCTTACATAAAGATTTACTACTGTTGCTACTACTAATATCTCGGTTGATAATTTACTTTACGGTGGCCCATTTCACTTATTGAGAAAAATATAACAATGTTTTTCCACCTAATACTTATTAAAAAATAAATAGTTTCGACCTAATACTTATTACTTGCTAGGAAGATGAAAAATAGCAAATATTGTTACATTATTTTCATATAATCAGATCAATAGGAAAAGGAAATAAATTATTTCAAAATAAAAAATATATATTTTTAATCATTATTTTTAAATTATTTTTTCTACATGCAATGTTAAGTATTATAATTTTGTCACCACGTAGAAACGTAACACCTAATAAATGTTATTTCAATTATTATTGCGCATTATGACCTTGTGCTTTACTCCACTCGGGTAAAAATCTTCGGATCACATACACGTAGTTACTGGTAACGTATTAAACTGTATGATATAATTTTTCTTCAAATCTAAGCACAGTCCCGATTGAATTGGTGATTATATAATTTGTGAATGCAATCAGATCTGTGGTCAACTTATAATATATTATATCTATTGTAGATCAGTTATTATTCTATTCAGGCAAATATATACAAAAGTGAATTAACTGATCCAGTTCGGTGGCGAATCCGGAGGGGGTGGGGTATCCACCCCTATCTACGATGTGTAAATTTAACTCGCACCTAAAACATTTTATGGTCAGACATTGCCAAATATACCAAACAGTCGGATGACGAATAATGACGGTATTACACTAGTTATAAACAGAGGTGTCATTTTCTGATTTATCACCGGTTGATATTGCTCTACGCACCGTAATGATATACAATGTTTACGATACAATCACGTCAAATTGAAAGACAATCCCATGCGAGCAGATAATATCGTAGTGGGTGTGACAGTTGCTTTAGTCGACTTATCTGCAGCCGAGAAATGGCGACAATTCCGATTTTACGGCCGCGTAATTGAAAGCCGGCGGCGGCGGTTTATGTCTGTTAATTAATGTCGTCGTGCAGAGGCGAACCGCGGTAACTGCTTACTTGAAAAGTAAGCAGTTACCGCTGTTTGTCTTTGCCGTTGCAGAAAGTGCCCGCGGTAAATAGACGGGTCTACTTTCTGTGGTGATGCACATAATGTAATACTCGTGTAAAGGTAATTGTTATATGCCTGAGACAGGAGACGTTGAAGTAATGCTGGTTTTAACCTTTAACCGCCAAATTAATGCAATTCACCGACTTGAAGTCGTGTCCCGCTGACGCGATCCACAATTTCAAGTGAGTGAAATTTATTCGGATTTAATTTGACAAAAGGGAGGTCAACGATTTTGAATCTTGCTGATTGATGTCACGTTTTATCTTTAATGTGTTCAAAACCTGGCATTTCTTGTGTTAATAAAAAATTAAAAACATGAATATAATCGGGACAGGCGGTTAAAGGGCCAAAGCACTAAATGAAAATATTTAAATTTGCAACCACTTGAAGTTGCGTCTCGCTACCGCGACCCAGAACTTCAAGTTGAGGGAAATTACTCTTATTTATTTAATTTCAGACGAAACATCTGCAAATCGAGAAGTTTAAGCACACATTTCATTCCCAAATGACGTTCATTCAGCATGTCAATACAACAGATTATAAACGACTATACCCAGCAAACACAAAACATGTGTATAACATGTATACAACGTCGGACCAACGTTATACAAATGTTTTGTGGTTGCTGGATAGTAGACTGTAGTGATTAGCAGTGTGATTAAACCTGTGCGTGGTTTACTTGTCCTCCACTCTGGTATTCAATAAACAAAATGTTTCTTCCCCGTCAACAAGTAAAGATTTATTATTGTGGGAAGCCTTCGTGACCGAGAGAGGTCGCGTGCTGAATTGTCATGCACACAAATGGCCTAGACGCCA
The DNA here is from genome assembly GCA_964017125.1 of Flabesymbios commensalis. NCBI lineage: Eukaryota > Metazoa > Annelida > Polychaeta > Terebellida > Flabelligeridae > Flabesymbios > Flabesymbios commensalis. The sequence goes on from OZ024905.1 coordinate 80,258,069, forward strand.
TTCATTTATTCATTTTATTCATTCATTCATTCATTCATTCATTCATTCATTCATTCATTCATTCATTCATTCATTCATTCATTCATTACGTTTCCGCTTGGTTCTCGGACATGACAGAGCCCTTCAGGCGTTCTGGAGTCACAGAGGTTCCCCACAATATTCTAAATTTTTACGATTGGGTGGGGAAGAAACCTGAATCACAGAGCACAGAGCAACACGAGATAAAATAGTACGAATCCACTGGGCAACGTCTCGTGTAATATATCAACATAACCGAAATGTCTTTGAATAGAAAATAATGATTAATGACTGCCAGCACGTGAGTGCCATTTTATCTTTATGGGATGATAAATACGACCACGCCCCAGATTACAGCACCATATATAGGTCAATTTGTGAATTAACGTGACGAAAATTACCAGAAGCATCGGACCAAACTAATTATGAAGAAACGATAACCTCTGAATGGTTTTTGAATGTCGCCTCCACACATGTCGGCTAACCCAGTTTACAGCTTCAAATAACAAAGATTATTAATACAAATTTACGCTAAATAAAAATCGTCAATGTTTAGCTACCACAAACTATTTGACTGATTTCAGTAACATTTTATACGGCTTGAAAGTCATAGCAAAACAACATCCGCAAACAGAGAAAGCGATAAAATAAGGGTAAGGCCTATGTCTCATGTCCGCTCGTCATCATATCCATGGAGGTTGACTGCCTTCCTGCATACCATGAAAAATCCTACGATGAATAACTTATCTGTTGCGATAACACCAAATGGGTAGTGGTCATTTGACATATAGGGTTATTGGATAAGAAACCTTTTATTAGCACATAAAATAATACATTTAACCATTCCCTGCCAAGTTATCTTGTTTTAATTTTCACCAGCTTGAAGCTGTGTTGCCCCACCGCGACCCACAGCTTCAAGTGGGTTAAAACTCCTCATATTTGTTTAATTTGAGACGGAACAATTTCAATTGTTGATGCTGAGACTCGCATTTATTCTGGTAATAAAAGGGTTTAAAAATAATCGTGTTTAACGCTAAAAGGGTTCAAGAAAAAAGTGGCTCCAATAAATCAATATCTTTGAAAAGGACTCTCCCCTATTTTGCTGCATCTGACTAATTTTTACCCACTTGAAGTTGTGGCTCGCGTCAGCGAGACACAGCTTCAAGTGGGTGAAAATTCACGTCAAGTAGCTTGGGGCTTCAAGTTTTAATGGCAATGCACCTGTTATGACTGTGAAGGGCGGTACGCAGATCTGAGCGTAATATATTTATGAGATTCCACGTGAAAGTTCAAGTTCATCTCTCCTCCTCTCCCTTTATGTTATTTTCTATGAATCATCACCTACACTTCGCGCCATCTTCCGTCAACCCTTGCCACCCGGAACGTTTTACATGCAAGGATATATGGGTAGGATTACATTTCGGTTCACATGGAACCTTTTCCAATATACCACACAGGAAAAAAAACGTTCATGAGACTTAGTCTCAGATGTTTTATCAAATTACTTATAAAATCAAGTAATTGGATCAAACCTCCAATTATTTGTATTTGCAACATTTTACCTGGACGATTCATTCGATGCGGATGTGGCTCAAAACCCGAAACTGGGTTTGAAGCCCGGTCGGATCGGATGTTTGTCATATAAAGTGTTCCAAACTGTTCAAAGGCCTGGGGCGTGTATGCAACTGTGCAATATAAATCACCATTGAAGTTATTCGACAAGAGTAGGGCACAGTCTTTACGTTGGGCTTCCTTCTGTAGCGATATTTGCATGATTGTAAATCTGAGGCTAAGCACGCTACCTCTCGGTCACGAAGTCTCCCCACAATATAGAATCTTTACGAGTGAGCGGGAATAAAAATCTTGTTTAACACTGGAAGGTCAGAGTGGGGTTCAAACCCGAGATCTCCAACTTTCCACGCATGTAGTTTTAACCACTATACCAGGGCCCCCGCCTACCTTGTTAAGGGACTCCTAATGAATGACAAATAGAAAAATAAAAACAAACAATTCAGCAGCACAAGGTCTGTCTATCGACGGCTCCGAAGAGTTCCCACGAGTTACGACGACGTTACCGCTTGACGTTGATTCAACTTCACAACAACGTCGTGTGTCCAGTGAGCTATGAACTCCCACTGGGCACATGACGTTGATGCGACGTTGAATCAACGTAATTACCGTTGATTCAATTTCACAGCGACGTCGTGTGCCCAATGGGCTTAGGCATTGTTACGACGTTGAATCAACATCATTAACGTTGATTCAAGTGATTCGACGTCGCAGCAACGTCGTGTGCCCAGTGGCTACATGCACGATATAGGTGAGCCAAGGCCTATTTACGTAACCGGGTAATAGGCGTGGCACGGTTCAGTCAAGCTCTGAATGAGAAGGATGAGTCAACTCGTGAAACAATCGTGGTTTAAAGTATAAACGATAACCCGCTGTCTGTGACGCAGTAGTGAATGTCTGCGAGCGTCACGGAGAGGCACCACACCCCCCACCCCCTAACCCCACCCTGGGTGACCCTTCAAGCGCGAAATCGGTAGGATTGGTCTCATTTTTGCCTCATTTCAAGCTGTGTATCGCTACAACTTCAAATGCTGTAAAATGCACTTAGTTGTGCTGTTGCAAAGTACCATAATGGTTCAATAAACAAGTCCAAGTTAACCACCCCATCGTCTGGCCATGATCGTGTTGTGGTCAACGTTCGGAGAGACACAGGGCGGGAGACCTGCCCAGCAAACACGATACATTAAGCCATTGTTGGTTCAATGTTGGGTCATCGTCGTAGACGGTGAACCAACAATGAAACAACAATGGCTTAATGTGGTAAAAGCAGCCCACTTGGAATGACCGAGATTGCGGGCTCGTGCCCCGCTCTGTAATTTGAGTTGCAAAGAAACATTATGTTTCTTTCCCGCTCACTCGTAATGATTCAGTAGTGCGGGGAGCCTCCATGACCGAGTGGTAGCGTGCTTGGCCTCAGACCACCAGGGCTCGAATTTAGAATCCTGTGTCTGGAGGGCAGTGTCATCTCATTCATCACACCATCCCCATTACACTTTACATGGTTGGATCATTACCCAAAGCCAGCGGGCCTAAATGACAAGACAAAATACGGGTTTAGAATGAAAAGGGTTAATATATAGATCCATGTTGCTTAACCCTTTAACCACCGGTCCCGATTATATTAAGGTCTTATAGATTATAATTATGTACATAGCACATTACGTATCAGCTTTCAAACATGATAAAGACACGTGAAACCTGACAGCCATTTTTTTAAATCGTTGTCCTCTATTTTGTCAAATCTGAATAATTTTCACACAAATGCGTGAAAATACAAAATAAATTATTTGGCGGTTAAAGAGATAATGGTTTGCTGTATTTGAAAAAAAACGTGTATTCCATTCAATTAAGTTGTAGATTACAAATGACTCCCAATTATGAGTCAGTCGGCTATTTAACCTTTCACCCAACTTGAAGTTGTATTTCGCTAGAGCGACCCACAACTTCAAGTGGGTGAAAATAACATTAAATGATTTGATTAATTTGAGACCAAACATTTGCAAAACGCGATGTTTAAACAGACATTTCCTTCCCAGTAACAGTGATTTTATCGGCTAATAAAACGGTTATAGTGGTTTTTAGCGATTAAAGGGTTTAATCTAGCCCATTAAAGCCGGAATTTAGACAGCACGAATAGGGGTGAAAGAAGAACAAAAAAAAGTCATGAAAAAGTCACTCTGCAAAAGGAATGTGATGACGTTATTTCACCTGATGCATGACAAAGTTTCCAGCTCGTTGGTGAATACAGTCATGTTCATTTCCAAAAATGTCGCGATTTAGGTGATACTTCCTGAAAATAATGCAATTATCTTTTATGAATTTCTTATACTACGGTTAATTAACACTTACAGCTCGGGGATCGACTGTAAAAGTCAGAATCTGACGTCTAAATTCGATCCCGAAAATATGTATAATGGCCGTAAACCCCATAACATAGGTATTCACATAAAGCGGATAGAGCAAAAAGACATTTATGACGATTTCAAACTGAAAAAAGCCCTTTGGTCTCCATGGTTTTAATAAAAACTATTTCAGCGCTGGGTTAAAGAAGTGTAAGTTTTTTAGTGTTGTGAATGTAACGGGATAATTCCAAACAGATCCACGCCATGCCAACCCAGCAAACACGAGACGTTGCACCGGTGCATGTTTGATGTTGGGCCAGGGTCTGCGACGCTGGCCCAACATTGAACCACCACAGGATCTAGCTAAAAAAAAATGATTTTCTTTCGAACACCCGTGTCGTCGGAAAAATAATCCCACAACGAAAAATTCGTAAAGAGCGAGTTTGTGTATTGAACAAAACGTCCAACTTTCCAGTGAACAAAACGCGGAGATATTGCTTGTGGTGTGTGTAAAGGGTCCAGAAACTTTTGCATGCTACCCCGACAGCTCCCAATAATTAAACCCAATGAATAAACATTCACACAAGATGTGGATTTGTCAATTAGCGGAACAATTATTATAACTGCAGATCAGGGACATTCTTTCAAGGTTCTCCTGGCCCAGTTTAGCCTAGATATGCATGAATCATTCATTCATTTATTCATTCATTTATTTATTCATTCATTTATTTATTCATTCATTCATTCATTCATTCATTCATTCATTCATTCATTCATTCATTCATTTATTCATTCATTTATTCGCTCGCTCGCTCGTTCATTCATTTATTCATTCATTCATTCATTCATTCATTCATTCTCTCATTCAATCATGTATTTATTCTGTCGCTCGTTCGTTCGTTCGATCGTTCGTTCGTTCGTTCGTTCGTTCGTTCGTTCGTTCGTTCGTTCGTTCGTTCGTTCGTTCGTTCGTTCGTTCATTCGTTCGTTCGTTCGTTCGCTCGTTCGTTCGTTCGTTCGTTCATTCATTCATTCATTCATTCATTCAATCATTCATTCATTCATTCATTCATACATTCATTCAATCATTTATTCATTCATTCATTTATTCACTCATTCATTCATTCATGCGAGGCTGAAATAAATATCGAATGTTGTGACTGAGAGGTAGGGTTCAAATTTCAAAACCTGTACCTGGACAGCAGTGTCATCTGGTTGTCGTCTCGTGAGGTTGTTGTGGCCTTTGTTACTGTTGTGTTCCTTTAACCCTGCTAACCTTTATCCTGTTAATTATTTAATTTTTCACCTACTTAAAGTTGTGTCTCAATACCGGGACCCACAACTTCAAGTAGCTGAAAACTAGTCATGTTTGTTTAATTTGAGATCAATCCTTTGCAAATCCTGATAATTAAATACACATTTTGCTCCCAAAATCAATGATTTGATCAACAAATAAAAACAACTAAAAGCGACAATATTCGTGATCAGCAGGATAAGGGTTAGGAACACCGCAAAAATTATCACAAAACACTTTAACTCTTAAAACCGGTTAAGCCATCACGATGCATTAAGGCACATTTCACTTCCCTGAAAACAGACTGAATTTTCCTACAAGCTAAGGGCCTTAGAATGAAAATTTCCACGAAACAGGCTTACCAATACAATGGAATTTTCTTTAAGTTTTCAACCACATCAAATCATCCACTACAAGCTGTCGCAATTCGCGGCTTGTTTTAGATGAAGATGACAATGATAAATTCAGGCTTGAAAGGGTGAATTAAAGCGCTCAATTATGGGATTTAACTCACTCGTTTCTCGCTGTCGTGATATTCAACTTCAAGTGAGGGAAAAATTACTTATTTCTTTAGAATTTGAATCAAAATATATGCAAATTTACACAGTTACTGCCTATTTCTTATGAAGGGCAAAAATAAATGTTGAAAACGGCGGAACACGTGATTAACATTTTAACCCGTGACTTTAGACGTCAGAATCTGACGTCTATAGACGTCAGTTTCTGACGCTTAAAGTAGTAAAAATTAAAATTTATGGCCGCCGTGGACCCATGACATATAGGTAATCAAATGAAGCGGAAAGAGCTGACATTTATGATGCTTTCAAATTAAAAAAAAACCCTTTCGTTGCCATGGTTTATACAATGTTATTTCAGCCTTGCAAGGTTAATATAACATAACTTAGCATAACTTTTTTGTCATATAAACACAGTATATAGTAACAGAAAACATATATAATTTAACATCGTTATAATTTAGCATAATATAATTTAGCATCATTAAGACTTTTAAAGTCGCTCACATGACGGCCACCTAAAACATTGCAGAGAAAATAAATATATAATTATAATCAGTTTGGCAGTAGAAATAAAACAAACAAAGATTATTTAATTAAATAAACTATACAAATACGGTAATATATAAGTAACAATTAACTGTAGAAAAAAAAGAAATATAAGAAGCATTAAACTGTAGAGCTATTTAAAGTTATCAGTAAATCAGTGAAGGTGAGAAAATTAAGTATTGATTCTTCTATACTGCAACGTAGCCATTTTTTAAAATTCGTGTTTTATTTAACTTCTTTAGGGGTTGATTAAGTGAAATGTCAAGCAATGGGTTGATAAGTTTCACCCACGTATTATACAAAGTGTGGTATTGTCCATGCAGTGTGCTGGTTGAATGAAGACAGGCTTAATATAATATCATCAGCCTGACAGCCATGTGAAGGCAAAAGGCGGTAAGCGATCAGCTGAAAAGAGAGCTGTTACAGCCTCTTGACTTTGCACTGCTGAATGATTCTGCAGAATTCAACGTACCAGAAATATTGCACGCCCCCTGACAGCGGGGTGAATAATTACAGAATACCATTGTCTACAATGTGTCGGGTCGTCGTCATGTGAAGAGCTTATGATACTCCCGCGGGGTACACGGCGCTGAGACAGCGGTAAATTACCGTCGTTGACGTTGATGTAACGTTGGCACAGCGTCTTGTGCCATGTTTCGCGAGTCAATTACCGATGTGCTACTTATTTTGCTGGAATCTAACCTTGTGGATGGGTCTCTTCGAAAACCAGCAAGGAATTTGATCGGATGAAAAAAATGGGTTAAAATTATGGCTAGTTAGGTAATTAGTTTTGTTTATAGATACACACCAAGTAATATGGCACGTGTGCTCGTGTATCCGTATCACATCGGGTCAGAATTAGTAGCTAAGGACTACTAGAAGATACAGATGGTGTAGATAAATCACGACTGAGCCGGATATCGCTCATTGTGGTTGGGCTACAAACTGTTCAAATGCCTGGAGTGCGTTATGTATATCTATGGCACTGTGAATTATAACGAACCACATTTTAGTCATGTATCAAATCCCCGCTATGAATGAATGAATGAATGAATGAATGAATGAATGAATGAATGAATGAATGAATGAATGAATGAATGAATGAGCCAGCAGAACATCCTAAGGATGATGAGATGAATGAGATGATAATGCCCTCCACACACGTGATTCGAATTTGAGCCCTGGCGGTCTGAGGCCGAGCACGAGACCTCTGATTTTCCAGGCAGGCAACTTTAACCACTACACCAGGATCCCCGCCTAATCCCAACAGCAATAAACATTCTAGCAAACATGAGACGTTGGCTCAACGTTGGTTTGCTTTTGGGCCAGCGTCATAGACGGTGGGCCAACTGTGAAGCAACGCTGGGCCAACGCCTCATGGTTGCTGGGATTGCCCAAATGTTGTTTTAATGATGATGGTCCAGCATTGAAACAACATTGCCTGGTATTTTCGGGGTACCCAGAAACATGAGACAATAACCCAATGTTGGTTTAATGTTAGGCCGACGCCTTGTAGTCTTGGGCGGGGGCCCTAGGGTAGTGGTTAGCACCGCTGCCTTTCACGCCAGAGCTCGGGGGTTCGGTTCCCGGTCTCGGCGGTTTGAAAGAAACAAAAATGTTTCTTCCCCATCCACGTGTGAAAGTCAGTATTGTGGGAAGCCTCCGTGACCAAGAGGTAGCGTGCTCGGCCTCAGACCGCCAGGGCTCGAATTTCGAATCCTGTGTTTGGAGGTCAGTGTCATCTCAATCATCTCACCATCCTCAGGAGGTTTTCCTGGCCCAGTTTAGCCTATATGTGCACAAAGGTGGCCTAAAGCCCGATTCATTTCATTTTCATTTGTAGTCTCACTTTGTCACAATGTCACATGCTACAGGCATAATAGTTAGCCCCTTTCTCAGACGAACATCACAAAACTTGAAGTTGGTCACAGTAGCGAGACACAACTTCAAGTAAGTGAAACATTAAGTCAAAAAACGGATAAGGGCCTAAATGATAAATGTCATTCAAAATGTGGCACATAAACGCGACGGTACGCCCCAAAGGGTTAATTTTGAAGAGATATGCTGCTCATCTGGCCGTGGCCGCATAGCTGCAGGTAACCAGCAAACGCGAGACGTTGATTCAAAGCTGGCCCACCGTCTACGGCGCTGGCCCAGCATCGAAACAACATTGGGGCAACGCCTCGCGTAAATCTCCTGGGTGTAACATCAAGCTGTAATTGCAGTTGTACCCGACATTAGGCCGGCATTCGGTTAACGTCTTGTGCCTGCCGGGCTTCTCCAGCGGAACGGAAAACAAGCGAAAGCAACACCCTTGATTACATTCTGTTATCAATATTACAGGTGTACGCTCAGTCTCAGAACTCCATCACACGGCGTCACAACACTTAGCGTACTCGGTACAATGGTTGATGACCTGTTTACGTATGTCGCTGTTTATGTTATTTTACGCATGGCTGGGGTCGCGGAGATGTGAGTGTGCGGACAAGGTGATATAAGACTGAGGTCTCACCACAGCCCGCCTTTATTAAAGGATGCAGTAGAGGTGTCTGGATAAAACGTTATTGGAAACCAAGGTTGGTGACAGGTTTCAACACGGGTTGGGTAATTGACTGACACTTATAGGTCTATTTGTATTTCTGAATACATAATAAATACTAAAATAAATACTGTAAGTAATATGAACATAATGTAAATAATAATAATTTAAAAAATACTATTGAAGTATCGATTTTGCCTGAATAAATCAGGCAATATTGACAACTGTGCTTTAACATGCCTAATGGGAGAATTTCAATCCACGGAGTTAAGGGCGACCAAATACAGATAGAATCGTGCCATGCAAAGCCAAAATGCAGCTACTGTCTGTTGGCTTTGCAAAGCTGCCGTCCTGCAGCAACCCTTATATATTTCAATTAAAATACACCTGTGATGTCAGGCTATTGTTAAAACAGTATTAGATTCGGATCTACGAAGCTACTGTTATTTTAATACTGACCCGTTATACGGGTTCGACCATGACCATGACCACTCCTATCTAATATTTCGTGGTTAACCATGCTGCTGACAATGAAATTGCGTTTTTCTATATCAAATCTTGAAACACATGTACCTATGTTGTGTATTTTAAGTCGGAGAAAGAACTCAATTGCGATAGATTCGTAGATTCGAATATACTCGGCGCTTCGCGCCTCGTACATTCAGGGGCGGGGGCCCTAGGGTAGTGGTTAGCACCGCTGCCTTTCACGCCAGAGTTCGGGACTCGGTTCCCGGTCTCGGCGGTTTGAAAGAAACAGAAAATGTTTCTTCCCCATTCACGTGTGAAAGTCAGTATTGTGGGGAGCCTCCGTGACCGAGAGGTAGCGTGCTCGGCCTCAGACCGCCAGGGCTCGAATTTCGAATCCTGTGACTGGAGGACAGTGTCATCTCAATCATCTCACCATCCTCAGGAGGTTCTCCTGGCCCAGTTTAGCCTATATGTGCACAAAGGTGGCCTAAAGCTCGATTCATTTCATTTCGTACATTCAGATCCACGAATCTATCGAATTTCTCCTTGCCATAATTAATTGTTTCAGTTGATAACAAGCACTTGTACATCTTGATGTTTAAACACACATTTCCTTTCCAGTAACAGTGAATTTTGATCGGCTAATAACTGACTAAGACTATAGTAAAAAAAAGAAAAAAATAAAAAAATAAAAAGAGCAATATAGATGTTTTACGTCACTGAATTTGGGCTAATTTCTGACTACAATTTAATGGTCAGGAGAGAGTGTCTTGGTGGCGGGCCCAAGGCTCAGATGCTGGCCCACACTTAAAAGCACCAAACAAAGAGTAGAGTCCTATTTTTCAAGTGAGTGACATTTTCTGCACAGGCTTCTAAATTAATTATGGCATTATATGCATGTCTCATCCATATCACACAAAGTAACAACTTATGAATATGCCTAAATGAAATGACAAAATAAACTGTGAAATGTATATATCACCACTGCTAAAATAAGAATAAGTTTGAACGTTATCTGACACTTGGTACTTTCAATGTCCTGCTTATACAGACAGTGTGTCTTACTCCGCTGTGATCATTTTTTTTCAAATTATTAAACTTAAATCCCTAATAACTCAGCAACCGGATGAGTAAAAACAAAAATTAGAACACCATTCTCCAACTATTAATATTTTGATTAAAATAAGAAAAACAGTGATGCAGTTTTAAAAACCACTCTAGTCGTGAAAGACCATATTATTTCAAATAAAATTAACTATGTCAAAAGGGATAATCCATTACCATGATTACGATGACCACGTTCCTGTTTTCACTCTATATAATTTATTCTGCACGTAACAGTCATTTTATGAAATCAAGTTCTTCAGTCAAGTGCAGAAGTTTCAAAAGTGTTTGAAGAAGATTTTTACAGAAGACAATGACCATTAACGAGGAAGCCCATGAACCCTTCAACTGCCCAGTTATTTATTTCGAATTTTCACCCACTTGAAGTTGCGGATCGCGCCAGCGAGACGCAACTAATGAAAATTATGCAGATATGACAAAATGGATATGACCGATTTTGAATTATTGCTGATTGATATCACGTTTTACATGTATGTTCAACGTGTTCAAAAGCTGCTATCGAGTGTGCTGATAAAAAATGAAAATCCGAATATACTCGGAACCAGCACAGGGTTAAAATTAAGTATTTAGCTTCACGTGTGATCTCGCTCGGATATTATATGATCCCCACTTCAAGGTATCATTCCGATGAGATGTAAATCCGTCATTATCAACTAAAAAAGTCATTAATCAAGCTACGACGCCTTAACACTTTGCTGAAGTATTTCTGTGTAAACCATGGAAACCAAAGGGGGTTTTTAATTTGAAAATGTAATCAACTCAAACACCGATAAATGTCCTAGTGAGCTCTTCCCGTTTTATTTGAATACCTAGTGTCTATGGCCATTATTATTGTTTTAGTTCTTTCTGTGCGAGGATCGACTATAGGCGTCAGATAAATTCGATTGAAAGGGTTAATTCGTTGCGCCATCGATTGATTGTAAAAGTTTCACGAATGACAAAGAATGCAGATTAGAGACTGGTTTTGATCAAACGTAATCATGTCGCCGCTTTACTGAAATATAGCAAAAAATGTACATAATTTATATGCGATTTTGGTCCAATTTTGAAGCATTGAACGTATTACACATATCGCCCACTGAGAAGTAAAATTTATAAATATACCAATATATTTGATCTACTGGCATAGTTTATCCAAATAATTTATGTCCGATCATTGACAAATGCACTGTTTAACTTTAAGTTGATATTTTAACCGCAATTTTACCAATTTTAATAATTTCTCATGTTTTTTATTCTAAATAGTAAAAAAGATTTTTGCGCAGCTAGCTCATGATCACTGAACTAGCAACTTCACGTTTATATATGCACAGTTTCTGGTTTGTGATTTCAACAAAAGAAAAAATATGTGATCACTGATCATTGCTGTTGTTTTTCAAAATTGTTTAACACTGGGTCAACGTATCGTGTTTGCTGGGATGCGGTTGGAATTACAACCGAATATCGCAGCTCGTAGAAAGCTCAGAAAATGATGAAATCCCTAGGTATGTAAAGGATTAACCCTTACAACGCTAAAATATTTCTGGATAAACCATGGAGATCAAAGGATTTCTCAATTTGAAATCATCATAATATGTCTCAGTTAGCTCTTTCTACTTCATTTGAATACCTATCCCAGCAGACACAATACATTTGGGTTAAAATAGTTTTACTGTTACAGCGCGTGAATCGACTTCAGACGTCAGAATCGGACATCTAAAAAGTTAGATTCTGACGTTTAATGTAAAACACTAACTAGATGTTGGTAAATTAATATTTTTCAGTTTAGTGTAGTGTATTTATTTGATAATAATTTCCACATTGTATCGACCTATCATCAATAGGACATGTGTACAAACATCACCGACACATCCACACAAATGAAATGAAATAAATGGGGTTTTAGGCCACCTTCGTGCACATACAGGTTAAACCGGGCCAGGAGAACCTCCTGAGGATGGTGAGATGAATGAAACAACACTGCCCTCCAGACACGGGATTCGAAATTCGAACCCTAGCGGTCTGAGGTCGAGCACGATACGTCTCGGTCGCAGAGGCTCCCCATAATACTGAATCTTTATGAGTGAGTGGGAAAAAACATTTTTTTTAAAACTTGAAGGCGGTTTGAACCCGTGATCCCCGACTTTCCAAGCAGGCAGCTTTAACCACTGCACCACGGCCCCGCACAACATGTCACTTCGACACTTGAAATCGCAAATATCAATATGAAATCGTCGCCTCGGAGCTAAAGGATCCTATCTGGCACTCGTCAGAGTGGCAGATAGGATCCTTTAGCTCCGTGGCGACGAAATGTATATATATATATATATATATATATATTTTTAAATATTCTATGTTCTAATTTTACCTATGAATTGCCTTTAATTAGTCCTTAGGGTATGCATATATGTATATAGTTTATTGCCCAAAACGTTGTAATATCTGTAGGCCTACCGTTCTTAGCTATTCTTTATGTTCTACATGCTAACTTTTTAAAAAGACGTAATGTCCTTTAGTGAAATAGGCACTAATATAATATAAGAATGGTCAAATTTCGCTAATTTCATTGTAGTAAATAGCATGGTTATCATGGTTATGCTATCTTATTATCGGTCATCTACCCTCTTACATTTGACTTGATAGCATGGCAGTATAAAGATTAGATATAATAGTCGACATATATTAGGTTTTGGTATTCTATATAATTGGTATGCCACATGTGTGTGTGATTTTCTCAGTCTAAGTTCATCCTCACCCCAGACAATATAGCTGGCAAGGTACCAAACAGTGATGACATGCCACGGAGTCTATAGAGAAGTGAAATATAATAAATCAAAGGAGACAGGGAATTCAACCAAGTCTTTTACCACCGTGACAGTGTGCCACACCCTTGTTCGCCATGCAATTTGGATAGTTGATCACTAGCATTGAAAAGTCTACTTGTGAATGGTAGTGAGTCGATCTCAACTACAGGCGAGCATGGCCACACCCTAGGGACGCACCATTTGATATCTGGGGGGGGGGGGGCCTAGATTAAAACTGAAATAAATAGTTTGTCGCCACAAAAGTCAAAAAAAAAAGTTTGTTGTCGAAATTGATGAAAAATATGTTGACCAGAAAAAACACCAAATGGTAACGTACCGTACATAATATGGAAAGCATACGACAAAAAATTTCTTCGACGGAACAAAAAAAATTGTCGGACGTTGATCGCCAAAAAAAAGATTGTTTTCTCTTGGAGGTGGAGGTAAAAAAAAAAGTTTGCAAGCAACAAAAACTCTAGCCCCCCCCCCCAGATATCAAATGGTGCGTCCCTTATAATGCGTCTCCCGTGCTCCGCTCTTCTCAACCCATCGCCAACCCATCGAATTTCGAATCCTGCGTCTGGAGGGCAGTGTCATCTCACCATCCTCAGGAGATTCTCCCGGCCCAATTTTGCCTATATGTGCACAAACTTGGCATAAAGCCCGAATAATTTCATTTTTATTTCTCAATCCATATCTATGCAAACACAAAACATTTGTATAACATTTCTATAATGTTGGATCAACGTCGAAGTTGTGGGGAGCCGACTCGAATTTCGAATCCTGTGTCTGGAGGGCAGTGTCATCTCACTCATCTCACCATGCCAAGGAGGTTCTCCTGGCCCAGTTTAGCCTATATGTGCACAAAGGTGGACTAAAAGCCCAATTCATCTTATTTCTCCAATATCAGGGTTAATATTTTGTCAAAGACTGGGCCAGGAGAACCTGCCGAGGATGGTGAAATGAATGAGATGACACTTCCCTCCAGATACTCGCGAGTTGAGGCCGAGCACGCTATATCTCTCGGTCACGGAGGCACCTCACAATATTGAATCTTTACGAGAGAGCAGTGTAGAAACATTTTGTTTCTTTGAAACTTGGATGCCAGAGCGGAGTTCAAACCCGCGATCTCCGACGATCTAAGCAGGCAGCTTAGCACCAGCCCCCCCCCCCCCCAGTCCTCATCATTTTAAACATGTAACATGACTTTTTATACTCGACCTACTCTTTTTCCAGCATGGTGACACTTGGGCACCTGAAGATCAACTCCCAACTCCATATTTATTTAGATATGACTAATTTGTGATGTGGGATCGTAAATAATGATAACAAAATTATAAAATACACTTTCAGCAGTTCCCGAAAGGTGTATGATGGGTTAGCGATGATTTCATTGAAGATTGATGCAGAAATATATATTTATAAATCATAAATATTCAACCCTTCCGCTGCTGAATTGTTTGTTATTTATCATTCATTTAAAGCTGGATTTGCTCAGGCCATTTTCAGCCTCAAACGACGAAAATATTTGTATTTATATACTTCTCCCAGATTGTAGTAATTCATTGACATTTTTGTTTAAAAACCAATAGACCTGAGAGGGGTTTTTTAATTTGAAATTAACATAAATGTCCCAATTAGCTCTTTCCTCTTCATTTGAATACCTATGTTATGGGTCTACGACCTTTATAGATGTGTAACTATTTCTTTTGATGTTGATTCAATGTTGGACCGTTGTCTCCGACATCAACATCGGGTGACATTTCTTGCTTGTTGTGTATTGCACTTGTACAATGCAACGGTACATGAACAACATAGAAACGTACACTGACGGTTGAAAATACAATAAAATAAATAATTCAATATTTGCTAGTGTTAGTTCTAAATGAAGCGCTGTAATCTTCAATATTACGGCCTGCGACCTCGAGAGGACTGGCTTTGCTGTAGGAAAGATGCAATATCACTGCCCAAAGATAACGATTACCTACTTAGTGTGCCACTTCGGATTGATCACAATGTATGTTTATCTACAAATAAGCGGCGGTGGTTATACCCAGCGAACAAACAAAAAAAACATTTTTATAACATTTGTACAACGTCGGCCCAACGTCTTCAACGTTGGTTCAACATTGTAAAAATATTATAAAATTTATTTGTGTTTGCTGGGCAGCTCTTGTTGAATGTTTAGCCATAATCATGGTAATTGCATTGTTTCTCACAACAAAACAATCATTCTATTTGTGTCTCCAAAACGCTGCTGTCTGTTTGATCGCAAAATCAACGACACTTTGATGATAAGTAATTGCTCCGGCGAAACAGTCCAGCAGACAATTTAGTCATTATGCTAATTATTATTTCCCAATAATATAGTTATGATGGATCTAAACACAGACTAGCATATGAAACCATTTTTGATGGGTATTTACCATGTTTACTTTCACAAACAGGTACGGGCGGGCGGCTGTTTTTTATAAGTATAATGACCAATTGCTGTTCTTTGGATTTTGGATGGTGTTCATGACAAACGGATGGAAACTTTGTATGTTATGGCACGAAAATTTGGTCTGAAAATATTTATTACAAAACATACTCCAGCCCCCCTCTGGAAATTGCATGATGCCCCCTATAAGCGTTGTTTTATTGTATCTATCAGCTATTGTGAGATGCAGCGGCTGTTGTTGCCGGGGCTTCTGGCAGTGTTTCTCTTCCACGTGTCAGTATACACACAGTCAAACACGGATACTGAAATATGTGAGTACTATATCACATCACCATACTGCCCAGCAACGGCAAACAGCAGTAGCTGCTTACTTGTAGAGTAAGCAGTTACTGCTGTTTGCCTTTGCACCAAACCTTCAGATATGAAGTGAACTTGAAGTGAGTAGTCATCGCTGAGACTTGATAGGGAGTGCTTACGCAAACAAATTTGTATTTGGAAACGTTCAATTAAAGGGACTGGCCCAGGCTAAAATCATAAAAAAAATCGGTGATCTTATGTTGGGTTCTTAATATGACCATATGATGTAAACATGTACATAGACTAGAGCTGCAAAATTGTATAATTTTTGTGCTGCACATTCACCAGTTAGGCTAGATATAAAGACGAAATTCCTGATTTCTAATTATTGACAACTATGTCAAAAATAGGAAATACGGGAATTTCGTCTCTATATCTAGCCTAACTGGTGAATGCGCAGCACAAAAATTATAACAATTTGCAATTCTAGTCTATGTACATCTTTACATCATATGGTCATATTTAGAACCCGAAATAATATCACCGATTTTTTGCTGATTTTAGCCTGGGCCAGTCCCTTTAATAATGAGTGACAGTGGAATTTTGCTCCTCTCATACAGCGGTGGCCCGTTCTTATTTTTTCTTATTTTTGGGTCAAAGCTGTATTTTTTTAGTTCTATACTTTGATCTGGTAAAATAATAAATAATATGGAGTGCATTTGCTTGCAATGTCCACATCTGTCCACATTTTTCATAACTGTATTTGACATACAACACATTCTGATAAAAATACAGAATATATACTTCTTACGTAACTATGCTGAATTATCATATGTCAAATCACCTAATTTATTATATCATTATGATAGAAAGTGTAATAAAATTATGGTGACTAATTTGTCTATTAATTCCCTGCTTGAGTCAGATACCATGTATAAGTAATCTACCCGTGCCGCACAAAGGCAAACAAAAGTAACTGATTACTCTTTCAAGTGAGCAGTTACTGCTATGTGCCGTTGCAGAAACACAAGCTGCAGTAACTGCTGACTCTGCTGTTGGCAATGTCAAACAGCAGTACCTGATTCCTTTCTAAGTAACCAGTTACCTCCGTTTGCCTTTGCACGGCAGACCCTGATCAGAACGACTAATGTGCTTTGCTTAGTACCAAGGAGATTGGTCGTTTTGGCTCTTCACCAAAGATGTGTTTCTCCTGTAGGTGACGACTGGTCTCAATGGTCCCCCTGTACGGCCACCTGTTCAGACGGTACCACAAGCCGTACCAAAGACTGTGTGAACGAGCTCAACAACACCAGGACCCTCAGCGAAACGGGCAGATGTAACGCCTGGCGCTGTGATGAAAGTGAGTGAAAAATCTGGACCCGTTTGCTCGTACAAGCTACGATATATCGCAGGCTTCGGATTGGTCGAGATGGCCATTTCGACCAATCTGAACCCTACGATATATCACAACTTGTACGAGAATACGGATTCTGTAATGTGAAAATATCATTACACGTTTTTACTGGGAATAATATCCCAGCAAACATGAGATATTCATCCAATGTTGGTTTAATGATGGGCCAGCGTCGTAGACGCTGGACTAACATTGAACCATTATTGGGTCATTATACAACTGAAAAGTATCGGTTGATTTATTTAGCATGCAGAGTTTTCTGATAACCAAAATACAACGTGAATTTACATGTCGGTCACCCGATGTAAATGAAATGAAATGAAATGAATCAGGCTTTAGGCCACCTTTGTGCACATATAGGCTAAACTGGGCCAGGAGAACCTCCTGAGGATGATGAGATGATTGAGATGACACTGTCCTCCAGACACAGGATTCGAAATTCGAGCCCTGGCGGTCTGAGGCCGAGCACGCTACCTCTCGGTCACGGAGGCTCCCCACAATACTAACTTTCACACGTGGATGGGGAAGAAACATTTTTGTTTCTTTCAAACCGCCGAGTCCGGGAACCGAACCCCGAACTCTGGCGTGAAAGGCAGCGGTGCTAACCACTACCCTAGGGCCCCCGCCCCACCCGATGTATTCTTAATTAGAACATTAGAGCAGCACTGGATTAAGGTGAAGCAGAACATTTTAATGGTGCTATGTTACTTCCGCAAACTAATTCATTTTAATCAAGTTCGCTTACATTAGTGCCTCGAGCTTATTTGTATTCAGGTTTATTTTAAATTTATGAAGGTCAAAATACCTTGTTCGACACTACGAGCCTATATATATTAAAGGAGTGTCTATTTATGTGACTGAGTAAACCTCAGGGTTTAAAATACACCCGTGACGTCAGTCTATTGTTAAAACAGTAGATAGGGATCTACGAATCTACTGTTATTTTGTACTAGTCAAGTAGGGCATAATGTACGGTTTAACCATGAAACTGCATGTCTAATATTTCATGGTTACGTTTTGCCATACTGACAATGAAACTGAGGTTTTCTATATCAAATCTTGAAACACCTACACACATTCAGTGTGTTTTAAGTCAAAGAACTCAATTACAATAGATTCGTAGATCAGAATATATCGAATCAATCGAATTTCGTTCTTTCTCCTTGACTTAATGGTAATCAATCGGAGCTCGTCATTCCGTAAAGAAGACTTCTCATAAATGGTACGCATGAATGCACACATACTAGTAAATGAAGGCTCAAACAATTACATATCTTTATCACAATTATGTTTATTTAGATGGTCATGCCCCAATTAAATGCAAAATGAAAAACAACATCAAAGTATCACTTGAAACATATGTACTAGCGTTAATAATGAAAAAAATAAGAGGGTTAGATATTTTATATTATGTGGCCGACGTTTTCGAGCTCTATTCTCACAATAAAAATGTTGACTGGAATTTATCAAATCAACGTTTCTCAAGTTAATTGCATAACATTTTTTGTATGCTTTAATTGAAATTTGAAGCAGATTCCAAATAAAGAACCAGTTGTGCAACATAAGTATTGATGGCAAAAAAATATAACTGGACAGTCAGTCAGAGGCTGCAACCTCAGCCGATAGTAATATCTTAATCCGGATCCTGATCGTAATCCGGATCATCCTCAAAATAATGAATTAGTCCTTAGCCCGAGACACTCTGGTAAAAGTTTCATGCAAATCCGTGCGATCTGAATTGTAATCCGGATCCTGGATCCGCATTGTAATGTAATCCGTATCATCCCCAAAATCTGGTCGATAGTTCCTTGACACACATCCGGCTATTTTCAAGCAAGTTTCTTTGAAGTAATCCGAGGGACGGACAGACAGACAGACAGACAGACAGACAAACAAACCTTACCAAAAACATACATGTGCCTTCCTGGAGAAGGTAAGTAATGTGCACACATACGCACCGTCCTGAGAAAGGGCACATGTGACAATATTGGCTACATCAGAAATACGCTTATGGTATTATATATTTTTATTATAAGCATGTAAATATGTTAAAAATATATGCAAATGCAAGAAAAGCATAAAATTACAACGCGTCTCACGACAAAAAGTCGATCGAGTAGGCTTAGTCTTCATCCCCCTAATTTATTTAAATTTTCACCCACTTGAAGTTGTGTCTCGCTACCGCGATCCACAACTTAAAGTGGGTGAAAATGATGCATATTTGTTTAATTTGATATCAAACATTTGCAAATCTTGATGCTTAAACACACATTTCGTTCCCAATATCAGTGATTTGATTGACTAATAAAACAGATTAAAAACGACAAAAGTCGTGATCAGCAGAATAAGGGGTAATATTGGAATAGCAATCAAATGACGGGTGATCCCGCCATGTGACCAAATCAGCCGCTCTTCTATTGCTCTGTGGCGGACCATTATACTGCTCTGCAAAGCCAAAAGGCAGTATCTTACCAGTAAGCATTTACTAGCTTTGCATGGCAGTATACTGCTCCGCAAAGCCAAAAAACAGTAACTGTTCACTTCAAAGAGCAGCTACTGCGTTCTGGTTATGTACGACAGTTTGCGTCAAAGCTAGATCATATTTTATGGTGGTGATTTGAATGCCACGACTGAATTCTCGGGTATTTTTCTAGTTTACGACTGGGCCAAATGGCAGCCCTGTGACTGTAAGAGTGAGCATGGCAGCACCTACGGCTGGAGAAGACGCTATGAGAAGGAGACTAAGAGGATCGAGCGAGGGGAGGTACTAAGGGAATTTATCCCGTGTCTGGGAGAACACTGTACTAGTAACGGTAAGAAAGCAACGCAAAACATTTGTAGAACATTTATACAATGTTGGACCAACGTCGAAGACGTTGGGCCGACGTTGCATAAATGTTACATCAATGTTTTGTGTTTACTGAGAAAGCAACGCTACTATTAAGCCTCCCTGGAGGAGGGCCTAGACGTAGGCCACTCAAGCCAACTCGAGACGTTGGTTTAAAAGTGGACCAGTGCCATTGACAGTGGACCAGCATTAAATCAGCATTAAGTTTAAATCTCGTGTTTTCTCACCCTGTCCCCCTATTTTGATTTTTTTTCGGAGTTTGCACCTTTTTTGTAAACTGAAATCCTGGCTTAATACTAACTCACCGTCTTCAACGCTGTTCCAGTATTCACCCATCATTAGCTTAAAAACGTAGTATGGTTGTAATGTAAGTATGATATGGAATCATTAATCATTCATGTATCTCTCTATTTATGCATACCTACTATTACTAAGCTTTTGTCGTCCTTTACTAGCCGGTTGTGTGATGTGTTGATAGACAGTTAACCAAAATGTATTTCAATTTTCACCCACTTGGGTTTGTGTTTCGCTACCCTGATGACATCGCAATGCTCTCACACAGTGACCTCCATTTTTAAATGGAATAGTTCCAATACGATCACAAGTTTACGCCTGCTGAAAATGGCCTAGTTTTCATAGGCCCTTAAAATATTCGTCTCAATTTCTTGGCATCCGAGTTTTTAGGTAGGCAGCGCAAGTGTCGTTTACACACAGCTGGCTGTGTAAACTAAATGGCGGTCAGTGTGACTGGTCCTCGCGCAGTAAATGAGTAAGGCGGCCCAGTCATACCGGGTAGTGTTTCGCTACAGCGATCCACAACTTCAAGTGGGTGAAAATTACCCATATTTGTTTATTTGAGACCAAACATTTGCAAATCTTCATGTTGAAACAGTCATCTTAGTCCAAATATCATTGATTTGATCGGCAATAATAAAACAAATTGAAAACGACTGTAGTCGTGATCAGCGATGTAAGAGTTCAATAGTAGCATATTTTTACTTTTTATTATTTCAGATACAAAATATTGCGGTGCGAGTGATCTTCGGAGTGACGTGTTGTTTTTAATGGATTCCAGCCGTGATAATTCACCACTAGATTGGTACAACACCAAACAATTATTTGCTGACGTTGCACTAAATCTGCCCCTTGGTTCAGATTTTGTGCGAGTGGCTGCTATGTCATACTCAACCTACACGAGGACAGGTAGGTAAACTTCAAAATTAAACTCAAATCAATCACAATTAAAGATTCAATCGGTCAGTCAGTAAGTCGGTCGGTCGGTCAGTCAGTCGTTCAATCATTCAGTCAGCCGTCAGTCAGTCAGTCAGTCAGTCAGTCAGTTAGTCAGTTAGTCAGTTAGTCAGCCAGTTAATCAGAGTTATTCAATCAAATTTAATCAATCTATAAATCAATCAATCAAAGAAACAAACACATAATCAATCAATCATTCATTCATTCAAATAACACTGTAAGTCAGTGCTTGATGGTTAATTATTTATATAAACAACATCATTATTTAAAAAAAATTATTATTATATAAATAGCCATAGTTTCAGCATTATCCGACTTTCTCCTCTTGGTGTGCCATTATTGGGGATATTTGCATGGAATCATTAGTCTATAACTATCGTATCGTATACCATTCTATTTGTTTTATCCATATAAAATTCGAATTGCTGCATACTGCTCTAACCATGCTAATGTTACAAAACCAAAAGGCAGTGTCGCCTTTTGGCTTTGTACGGCCATATACCCCTGCCCCCAGATCTAGTCATTCGCTTCAATTAACCTGATAACAGTCAACACCTGAGGCTGGGGCGACAAGCTATAATATATCGGGGGCGTGTATTATATCAGACTACTGTTTGTCATAACCTAGCAAACACAAAGCATCTGTATAGCATTTGTACAACGCCGGCCCAATGTCTTCGACGTTACTCAAACATTTTACAAATGTGATACTAATAATTTGTGCTTGCTGGGAGCGTGTAAGCCGGAACACTTTTGTAGTGGCACCCTGAGAAATGTCGACTTGCTCAAATTCAATATGGCCGACTATCGGTCACCATTCAAATGCCTCATATGGTCTCACTGTCAATGACATTAAACGGCCCAACTGCATTGATGACCGGTAGGCTCGAATTTATATTTAAGCTGCAATATTAACCCTTACAACGCTGAGATATTTTTGTATTAATTATGGAGGCCAAAGGGGTTTTTTCAATTTAAAATCATCATACATGTATCAGTTAGCTCTTTCCGCTTCATTTGAATATATGTCATGGGTCTACGGCCATTATAATATTTTGTAATTCTTTCAGTGCGGGGACCGTCTTTAGACGTCAGAAACTGACGTCTAAAGACGGTTCCCGCACTGAAAGGGTAAAACAAATGCAAATTCATTTATTCATACTCCAATCAATTACAACTGATACATCTGTTGCAAGGGAGACCCACAAAAGGCTTGTTAATAGCCGCTTCTATGTGGACCACCCTAAATATAAAAGGTTAAAACAACCAATGCGTTTCATAATGTGATATTTCTTTTCAGATTTTTCTTTTGACTACTCATACGATCGTGTCAACGTGGCGAACACTATATTTGACGCGGACCTGATCGCGGGAGACAAAAACTTAGCAGAAGCCCTGAGGGTGGCACAAAACCAGTTTAGAGAGTATGGTCGACCGAATGTGCGCCATTACATCATACTGACAATGGTGGACACTCCATCTAATCTGGTATGTCCCACAAAACACCGCAGTGCAAAGCTAAAAAACAACAGTAACTGCTCTCTTGAAAAGTAAGCAGTCACTGCTGCTGACGTTGCGCGACATTATTATCTAAAATAATAATCAGACTATTATTATCTAAGGTAATTAGAATAAAAATCACGCCGAGTCGCATATTTACTGTTAATTTAAGTAATTTTACAAGCAAAGGATTTGCTCTAAATTTAAAATCATCATGCCTGTAATTATCACAGTTATCTCTTTCTTTTTTATTTGAATTCCTATGCGGGCCATTATAATTTGTTTATTTCTTTCTGTGAGGGGGGTTTATTGGAAAGTACTGAGAGCCCTCTCTCTACAAAAAAAACAGTTTTTTTCCTTTAAGTTACCTTATTTCAATTTTCACCCACTTGAAGTTGTGGCTCGCAACAACGACCCACAAATTCAAGTGGGCAATAATTAATCATATTTGTTGAGTTCGAGCCCAAACATCAGAAAACATTGTTGTTTAAACAGTTATTTAATTCCCAATAACTGTGATTTCATCGGCTTATAGAACTGATTTAAAGCTTCTGTAGTCGTGATTGGCGTTCAACGCTTACAGCGCGGGGATAGACTTTAGACGTCAGAATCTGACGTTTATAGACGTCAGATTCTGACGTCTAAAATCGGTTCCCACACTGAAAGAATAAAAATAAAAATTAATGGTTGTAGACCTATAAAACAGGTATTCAAACAAAGCGGAAAGAGCTATTTATACATTTATGATGATTTCAAATTGAAATCATCCCTTTGGTCTCCATGATTTAACAAAATTATTTCGGCTCTGTCAGGGTTAAAGGGTTACCATTATAATGAGTAAAATGTTGCATCTTGTTTGTCAGGAGTCTGAATCAGTTGAAGAAATGGCCACCCTGACCAAGTCCCACGGCATAGAGATAATAGGGGTCGGCGTGGGGTACAACGTGAAGGTCCCCATGGAGCTACTGTTGAAGGTGATCAGTACCACGCCGGATCGCAGAGATTACTTCTACGGTGTGCAGAAGTTTATCCAGATCTACGACAGAGACCTCAGTCACATCGAGAGCATGGCGCAGTACATCTGTGTCAGGGGTAAGTCTATCAATCAATTGATCTAAAGCACTGACATATTTACTTTTCAATTTGAAATCATCATAAATGTCTTAGTTGGCTCTTTCCGACTCATTTAAATACCTATGCTATGGGTCTGTGGCCATTAGAAATATTTTAATTCTTTCAGTGTGGGTACCGTCTTTATACGTCAGAATCTCTGACGTATAAAGACAGTCCCCGCGCTGAAAGGGTTAATCAATAGGTATATATATATAAGACTTATACAGGACCTAAAATCCTCAGCGGACCGAGCTCGGCGTTTCCCAAATATAGCATGACCATGTGTCATAATTCAGGCCAGGAGAATGCCGTTAACAAAAGGAAATGAAATGAAATGAATCGGGCTTTAGGCCACCTTTGTGCACATATAGGCTAAACTGGGCCAGGAGAACCTCCTGAGGATGGTGAGATAAATGAGATGACACTGTCCTCCAAACACAGGATTCGAAATTCGAGCCCTGGCGGTCTGAGGCCGAGCACGCTACCTCTCGGTCACGGAGGTTCCCCCAATACCGAGTTTCACACGTGGATGGGGAAGAAACAGTTTTGTTTCTTTCAAACCGCCGAGACCGGGAACCGAACCCCGGACTCTAGCGTGAAAGGCCGCGGTGCTAACCACCACCATAGGGCCCCCGCCCCAAGTTAACAAAAGGAGCTTGGACCATCGATGTGCATTGAAAACCAGACCAAATAGATCATGTAGATGAGATTCTAGTATTAAAATTGTTTGGTTATTTCTTATGGGCACAGCACAGTCATCTTCCCTTGGCCAGTCTGAGGCGAGTGCATACCACAGGAGCCTGGCCGTATCGAGTACTACAATCAGTTATTCTGTCTACGTGAATATCTTGCGGGTGTGTCTGAGATTCAAACCTCATTGGATGTTTCAGATTTATAAATATGTCATACAAGGTCGCGAAGAATTGACCTCTTGTTCATCTCTCATAAACAGTCACCTGTTCCCGTTGCTAGATGTATTAGACAAGTTGTGAATCTCTCATTTGGACAGTCAGAGTGACGTGTACCGAATTTCGTCATGGCGGCCAGTAATCATATAGTGGCCGCCATTAAGGGAGCTGGGAACACAATGACATCAGCGTGAGATTCCGAGTTTATCTATCTATCTGATCTATCATACCAACGGAAACAAGCAAGCTATGCTCTCAGCCAGCCATCAACGCCTGGTCAAGGGCTCTCTGATTGGCCGGTCTTGCGACGAGCGACATTCAAGATATCTGGCTATTTAAAATAGTCGGACCCTATGCTCGATAAAGCAAGGAATCGCACTGCTTGCTCGTGGGTAAGATAACTTGTGGTGAAAGATGACCACAGGCAGAGCATTGCGAAAGTAAAAATGAAAGTGAGTCAGTCAATTATTGAAAAGGACGAGCTAGTTAATGTGGCAAGAACAAAATGACCATGCCTACAGATTAATGAGCTGAATAATACGCCGTGCCGACTCGCTCAGCGCGGACCTACGAATATGTCATTCCATTATTTTGTTCTGGCCAATTCCAGCTATTGGTTCCCACGACACACTAATTTTGATTCATCCCTGAAATCGACACCTCCTTAAAACATGTACAATATTAACCTCTAGCAAATGTGCTCATTTTGTGGAATTTCATATTTAATTTCTGGTCGATTCATGTCATTGGTCCCGCCGTGCAAAGCCGAAAGGCAGTATCTGCTCACTTTGCAAGTAAGCAGATACTTCCTTTCGCCTTTGCAAAGCAGAGTTGTATAAAGTGACTGGTGATTGGACGAGGTTTGTTTGTAGCACTACCTGGTGGTGTGGACTGCACTGAATGGACTCCATGGGGAGAATGTGATAGGGGATGTGGAGGAGGGAAGAGGGAACGAGAGTTCAGTTGCACCGTGGACGAATTCGAGAGACAGTACATCGAAACAGAGCGCTGTAATACCCATATCTGTAAGTATGGACAGCGGAGCCAATGCAGCACCCGCATCAGTGTAGGCGCTGATGTAGACGTTGTAGCCTTAAATAACCGGCAATAGAGTGTTTGACATTAGATCTCTCAGGGGGGATGAATGAAGTCCTATTGTTACTCTGGGGACTATCTGGCGGAACTGTGCGAAAAGCCACGGAGTTTTAGCTTTAAATTGCATAGCGAACCCCAATTTAGTCTCCGGCCGTCTGGGCATGTCTGGGGGTAAATCCCCTAGACATGCCCACGACCCTTTATCGGGCGAGCAAAGAAAAACGATCTCAATAACCCATCATGCCCTATCACCCCCACCCTCACATCATCATCTGTATATCATTCATCTCATCAATTGACTACAACGTTTTAATCGTATTACAATGTCACTTAAAAGAGCATTTCGTCGCCTCGGAGCTAAAGGATCCTATCTGCCACTCTAACGAGTGTCAGATAGGATCCTTTAGCTCCGAGGCGACGATTTGTGCCTAAAAGTGACGTAATACAATGATTTACTACTACTACTACACTCACTCACTCACTCACTCACTCACTCACTCACTCACTCACTCACTCACTCACTCACTCACTCACTCACTCACTCACACAGTCGTTCACAATTATGGTACTTTTGCAGGTGTTGAGTGTTCGTTTGGCGATCTGACGAGTGACACCAGTGAGATGGTCGACCCGAGTGACTGTACTAAATACTATGAATGTAAAATATTACCGGTATGTATATTTCACTATACATTTTTTGTAATATTTGTAATCTCACACTCTATAGTATCTGTCACAGCGAATAGGCAGTATCTGCTTACTTGTAAAGTAAGCAGATACTGCTTTTTGGCTTTGCATGACAGCATTGCAGGGCAGATTTATAAAAACTTTGTCCGAATAATCGCTCAGTTTGCTTAGCATATCCCTCAGTTTTCATGCCATTTGTGCTGATATAGTTGCAACAATCGTTCAGATTTTCCTCTCACTGATAAACTGTCTGTTTCTACAATAATTACCATAAAGTTGTAGCTAATTGAAATATTCAAAATGCTAAGTTATTAACTCATACACGACAATACGAGAACATACCATCAGCTTGTGGCGAGATAGCACAATAGTGCGTACTGCCACGTAATATACAGATGCAGATGCCAGAGTCAACACACAGTGGGGATTGCGCTGTATAAGTACAAGTGCGTGTCAAGAAGGTCAAAAGGTTTTGGAGGCGTCACGCCCTTTTTTTTGTATCCATATATAATAATGCTGTGCAGTGCGCGCCGCAAACTGGCGACACAAGTATTCGATGAAGATAATTTTTTTTCTATTTTTCAGAACGGAGGGGTGGAAAAAATAAGACGTGACTGCCCGACCGGGACATTCTACAACAGTCAATCAACCCTTTGCACATTCACGCACAATGGGGACTGCATAGAGCTATCAACCACCAAGGCCACAGGAACAACCGCTCCTACGACCACCACGGCAGCTCCCAAGAAAAGTAACTCACAACTCGGTGTTGAATGGCTGTATCTAGTAGAGTGGCTGATACGCCATTTACGATCATTTTTTTCGACGTGTTTGTTTTGCTGGGCCAAAAGGGGGTAGATCTATGCCAAATGTACCCTATTTCGTGGAGGCTTGGGGGGGGGGATGCCCCCTGCCCCCTCCAAAAAAATGTTTAAGATGGGTAAATTTAAGGTATTTTGGTGCTTTCAATTGTACATTTTAGTAAGAAAGACGAAAAAGGGAGAGTGGTTGTTTCAAACTCCCCTGGTTACGGGCCTGCTTTAATATTAATGTGACAAATTACCTCTGCCATGTGTAAATGTTGTTTATCGTTTTGTGTTCACCCTTGCATACGATTTGTACATCGTGGTGCGTGAAAAATATGTATTTGAATCAGAATATATGCCGATCTGTCCTCTTTTTTTCCTTATGCATTTTCCTTTTTTGAAGGGCAAATTACGGAAAGTCTAAAAACGGCTGCAGACGCGATCAGCCATTTAAGGGTTGATATGCTCACTCAAGACGTTCTGTTTTGTAGAATGTAAAGCGAAGGTGGTTAAAAACAAGCCCACAAAATATAAGTTGAAGGTGAACGGCAACTGGTTGACACAGAGCTGTGCACCTGGAACTGTGTTTGATTTCGGCGATGCCTGTACGTGTGTTTTCCCAACTGTGACTAAGCCTCCTACAAGTGGTAAGTTATCCCAACAAGCACGAGACGTCAACCCAGTGACCAAGTGGGTTTAATGTTGGGCCAGCATCGCAGACGGTGGTCCAACATCGAACCAGCACTGGGTTGATGTTTCGTGTTATCACTTGGGAAGGTTGTTGATTTGCTTGCTTTTAGGTGAACCCCTCTTTTAATATTGAACCTGTTGCACATGTAGGCCTACTGTATTTTTCCATACCGGATAAAAATATGATACAGGTATCAATTTAAGGTCTATATTGAAAACCACTACACATAATTTATAGTGTGAGAGGAGCACTATACATGTTATGCCAAGCAGGAATACGAATTGCTCAAACTGCGCTGGGGCGATTAAGTTTCCCCCGAAAATTACTGATTGCCTGATTTTACACGGCAATTCTGACAAAGCCTACCTTTGAACATGTGTGTAGCGGCTGCATGCTTTGATTTTTTCGAATTGTCTTTCAAATGACTAATCACTGTATTATTTTAACTCAAAACTGTTATTATGACATAATATTTTGCTGTACAAACCATGTCACTGTAGTATAAAGTATATAAATGTATCCATACACTTTATCTAGCAAGTAAACCACTGATTATGACGCTATTAAAATAGATGAAATCCCTACCTCCCAAATTACATTTCGGAGGTAGGGCCTACGATTAGCAATTCCTAATAAATTAAAAAAAAATCGTCTTTCACAGCTGGACATTGTGTTAGCAATTCCCTCACATTTACATTTTATCCGTACTTTAATGCTAAATACATTTTATAGCTATTTTTTTCGTGTGATCTGAAAAATACATTCAATTCTGTATTGCAGAGAGAAAACTTTTTTTTGAATTTTGATGATTAGCAAACTCACAAACATAAAATGAAGTTTCCCTGTATTAGATGTCGAGAAATGACCTGTTTTCTATGTTAAAACATGGTTTTCTCTTTCTTGGAGGCATGTCTACCGGTTGTCTATTTTCTCAGATATTCAACTTGATCTTATGCTATGCAATAAACGATGGTATTTTCATAGAACTGCGTTTTGCCTTCATTATGCACACGAAAATGAAAGGTATAGATAGGCCTAATAAAGATAAATCAGGCCAGGAGAGTGATTGAAGTCAGTTGAACATATGACTACAATGGCGCTATAGGCGATTTCTGGGTGTAGATGCCATAATTGCACGTTCATCGTGTCAGTATTGTAAATTTTGTAAAAAAAAACTGTCAAAATGATTTTTATTGCTAAATGGGCTTACTATTACCAAAAAAAATAGCAAAATAAATGATCTAGGGGCAAAAAACTCGCTGTGGACTTGAAAAATAGTTTTCAGAGACGAACACTAATTAAAGTCTCGCCACACATAATACCGCTCCCATAGACTTACATGTATTAAGGCCCATACGCTTGGGCCTCCCAGCATTCTTTAAATGAAAATATGTATATAAACCTATAATTTTTTTAAATCATCAGGACATACTCTATCAATATAATAAATGGAAAAAGGTGCTTAAATGTCTGGCTTTTTTTCTATTTTTACATGTAAATATTACGTCCTCATCTACACTCTGAGAGTTGCCAATACACGGGAACTATCTAATGCAGCATAGTAGTAGTAGTAAATCATAGCTTTACGTCACTTTTCGGCACAAAAGGTCTTTTAAGTGACATTGTAATACGATCTAATGCAGCATGTGCCGTGTTACTACCAACGGTGGAACTACATTTTGTATAATTTTTTCCCGATTTCGATGTTTTTCTAAGCAAAAAATGGTCACACAATCTAAATGAATTGGTAACAAAATGATATCAATTTGTTATTTAAACCCTAGCCTGCTGTAAATCGCAACATTTTAGAAAAAGATCGTAACTCTCTCACAATTTTTTTTTGTGATTTGCACGTATGATTTTGTGTGGTAAGACCTTATTCCCATAATAAGTCAATGACGTCATATATCTGCCTGTTTCCCCCCTCACATTATATCAGTTCGGCGTAGCCTACATTCTTTATTTTCATGTTCACATTATCATTTTTATTTTTATGTTTACATTATCTGTGTCAATGTAACATACAGTATATAAAGACTATTTATTGAGATTATTATCTATCCTTCGTTTTGTGGCATGCTCCAGCCAGGTTCATGACTAGGCCCTATGAGTAGGCCTACTGCGCCAGGGTGTCCCGGCCACTGTCACTGAACCAGGAATATGCTTAAACTTGTAAGCTAATTAGACCCAGGCCTTGAGTTTTGTTTACTGTAAATAAACTGGCAAATGTATTAATTAGGCAGGGAAGGGGTTTCATTAAATGTTATGACATTTAATAGTGAGCCTGAGGCTACTCTAGATCTAGTCTGGTCTCATCTGTTCTGACTAGAACTGCCGGCTTCTGCATGGCCAGCAGTATTCTCATTCATCAGATCCACTATCCTTCCACTAGCTTCAGCTAGTGGCTCATTCTCATTCATCAGATCCACTATCCGTCCACTAGCGTGCTAGTGTGGCCCTGACAAGGAGGCTGCTAGTGACTCTGATAGCACTGTAAAATGTGTTCTGTAGACGTATTCATGAATTTGACCTGGTTTTGTATCTGGCCAATAAGGCAATACCTGACAAAAATTGTGCCCTTGACATTCTAAACCACATGGTCAGACCAAGGAATACATGTAGCCAGGCACGTGACTATTTTTATGAAATTAACAGCTTATTTTAACCTCTTTAACAGAGGGTGGGGTGGACCAGGGAGGGATTTGACTACATTACTACATCTAAAATGTTATATCTGGTGTTCAACTTGGCCTGACATGTTGTGGATATTTAGGCCTGACATTATGTGCTCCTGTCAATATTGTCTGATGAGATATAGCCCTACATCTGTACATGTATCATGTGTATTGACTATCCTACTAGTACAGCTTTATTATATAAGTCAATATACACATTGTCAATGTTGATTTTATGTTGAGCCAGCGTCGTAGACAATTGACATACATTAATCCAGCATTGTCAATCCTACAGCATAAACGAGATAGGTCACCGGCCCAATGGTTTCTTGATGTTGGGCCTGTGTCGCAAACGATGGACCAACGTTAAACCAATATTGGGTCAGTGCGTCGTATTGACTGAGACTGCAAATCAGTAAGAACGATGACCCAGCGCTGGATTCATGCTAATCTACAATCTGAGATGCTGTCCCAGCATTAACATGATTAAACAAAGAGTGGTTGTTAACATGACTTTGGACATTCTGCTGGTATCTTTGTCTTACACAAAAGTAAATCTACAACAACACAAGTGAATGACGCACATCCAATGTTGCTTTTATGCTGGGCCGTCATTGTATAGGATGAACCAACTATAATACAGCACAGGTTGATCGCATGTACTGGTCATAATAATACTAGGCATATAATGACAACCATAGCCCAGTATAGGGGAGACATAATTATATAAACTTGTCTCTCATAAATGCAAGGAATCCTCGAACTTGACATAGTTTCAGGGTCAGGTGTGGGTCACGGTACACCAGATTCTGTGTACCAGAAGAGATTCTCAAAGCACTGTAGCAGGGCCACCTAGCTGTGCTAGTGTGGCCCTGAGAAGGAGGCTGGGCCAGCAGGCGTGGCATCCGGTACTAAACGCAGTACCATCCCCTCTACTGCACAGGACTGCCTACTAAGCCTTAGAAATATACAATGCTCAGCGTAATGTGTTAGACAAGCAGCGACAGATTGGCGAATAAAGTTTTCTGCGCCCAGTAGTGTGTGTGTAGCACATTTTGTGTATATTATTTTATATTCGGGTAAAACATATGATTATGATGATCATTATCCATTTATCTTCACCAGTACAACAGTTCAAAGGGTTTGAGAAAAGATAATCGACAATAAGATGGTCGACTCTCCTCAAACGTGAAATCGCTCTCAGTGCTGTCCCCTGGTATTGCGGGTTGGAACTAATGCTTTTACCATCTATCAAGTATGATTCTATCACATTACGACAAATAATTCTGATAATTATTGTCTTCTTCGCTTTAGTACTTCAGGTGCACCCGTATAAACAAGTATGCATACTCATTGTTTACAAACAATAGGTGACGCCCAGCTAACACGAGACGTTGACCCAATTATAGAGTGACGCTGGTGCAACGTTTGCAATGCTGGTCCAGCAATACCCCATCATTGGCATATCGTCTCGTATTTGCTGGCAGGTGACGATTTGTGAAAGGGTAGATACAGGCAAAGAAAACCAAGATAAGGGCAAAGGAAAACATAATATTACTATAGGCTACTTATAATTATAGTCTAATGACACGGATCATTTGTCATGTTTATCATTCGGAATATACCTGAACATAAAAAAATTGCTGATATAAAGCATGTTACTGTTACTGCTAATTCACCTGCTTTCATCGATTCTGTCAATTTTCGGAAATATACCTGAACAGATTCTACATAGGAGTCATAAAAGAGATCAAATTATAACTTTCATCAAAGACACTAAATCACATGCATGTTGTGAATGTTTTACGTTAATATTACATATATATGTCCCCATTCGGCTACACCATGTACTGCGGGAAAACAAGATATCAGTATACTGCTAACGCTCCAGTCCTCAGTGACATTAAGGGCAGTGGTCCGAGAGGGAAGGCTTATAACTTTATAATATTGCTCATGTGTTCTAAATAGATTTTTTTAAATAATAAAAGTTTGAATCAAAAGACACGTCTGTCAAGTTGTGGTTGCTACCAATCATATCAACATATCGTCACTCCCCTCCCGTTGTCCGCCCACATATTTGTGTACTTTCTGTACACATCTCTTCTGCTATTTCAATGAAGACATTTTAATTTTTTAAATTTCCTCATAATATAAGATGATTTATCTGCTATATTGGCAGTTATTTTCATTGAAAAAATAAATATTGCAGAGATATTGTCCTAACTGTCAAACCTAGAAAAATATATTTTTTTTTATTTGGAGGCTAAAGTGGTGAGATTATCACTTGTTTATTATGATGATACACTTGCCAAAGCGTAGTTCCGACTCCCGTTAAAAGGGGACACTACTGCATAAAGTATTACACGCATAAATTTGTATGGTGTAATCCGCAAGTCGATCATCTTATTGTAGATGGTCTTTGCTTTAAGTGTGGATGTGGGGGCAGGCAGGCCTGTATTGTCTGACTGTGGACACACTCCCTGTTGTTGGCGTTAGACTGATGTCTGTTGCAATATGACATTCAAACAAACACAATTACATTGAACCAATGTTGTTTTAATGTTGGGTCATCGTCAACCTTGGCTCCTGTCATTATATCTCCATAATTTTTTGCTCAGATTGCCAGTACACGAAACCGGCTGACGGCAATGTTCGAGCATACGTGGAAGGCACCACAGTCCATATGTGCGCAGAGGAAGATAAATTTGATTTCGTTGTTTGTGAATGCGTTGTTAATCCAAACTATAGGAAGTACGGTATGTATAGCAGTTATTCTATCCCGTTAAACACAAAACATTTGTACAACATTTATACAACGCCGGCTCAACGTCTTTGATGCTGGTTCAACATTGTATAATTGTTATACAAATGTATTTCGTTTCTGGGATGACATAGGAACTCCTGTATTAAAGTCAAATTTAACTATTAACTTATAGCCCTAAATTATATAATTTTAATTTTTACCCACTAAAATTTTCTATCGCTACCGCGATCCACAACTTCAAGCGTGTAAAACTACTTGCATTTGTACAATTTGCCCCTAATAGGCCTACAGCGCGGGGATCTAACGTCTGTAGACGTCAGAATCTGACGCATAAAGTCGATCCCCGCACTGTAAGAATTAAAGTATTTGTAATGGCCGTAGACACATAACATAGATATTCAAATGAATCGGAAAGAGCTGACTAAGACATTTATGATGATTTCAAAATGAAAAAAACTCTTTAACCTCCAAGGTTTTCTTTTTAAAAAATTAACGCTTTTAAGGTTGAAACGTTTTTTGTTTGAATAACAAATAAAAAACGGCATTTGACGCGGCTAGCACAATAATGGTAAAAATGGAGTGATCACTGCTGCACCCCACTTGGTGACGTCATTTTGTTTGGGGCCTTAACCCTTGAAGCGCTAAATATTTTTATATAAGCCATGGTGACCAAAGGGTTTTATTCTATGCGAAATCATCATAAATGCCTTAGTTACCTTTTAGTTACCTTTTTAATACCTATGTTATGGATCCACGGCCATTAGAAATATGTTGATTCTTACAGTGTGGGGATCGACTGTAGACGTCAGATTCTGACGACTAAAGTCGATCCCCGCGCTGTAAGGGCACCCCACATGGCGACGTCATTTTGTATATGGCCTTAGCCCTTTAAGCCCTCACGATACATAAAAACATAATTTTACATCCCTAAAAACCGAGTTAATTTTTTACGACAAAGGGTTGTAGAAAGAAAATTTACATGAAACTATTTTACCAAAACATTTTCGTTATTTTTTCAACCTCTTCAAGTCATCTTCATCCACTACAATGATGTTCGGGGTTGGGGTGGTCTATTGAGCAAAAACACTTTATCTGGGAGAATCCTTGCCCCCCCCCCCCCCCCCTCAGGGATTCCCCCAAGAGGGGGTACATGGCCATGGGCTGTTTCTGGTAAATATTGTGTCTATCTATTGCAGACTGCTCTGAGACGATCCTTTATTTCCCATTTGACGAAGACTATGTTGACGATTGTCCCCAGGCTGCTATTAGTAATCACAACGGCAAGCTAGCGGAGGGTGTGATAGGGACAGGGGTGCTCCTGTCACAGAAACCAAACCCTACACATCTCGAAGCGAGCTTTATCAACGACTGGTTCTCGTGGAATGATATAGATAAATTTACAGTGTCACTGTGGGTGAGGTAAGTGTTCTCAGGAAACACATTAGTATAACATTTGTACAATGTTGGACCAATGTCGAAGATACAACACACTTTACGGTCTCTATCCACCACTTGAGTGACCATATACAACACTCACTCACTCACTCACTCACTCACTCACTCACTCACTCACTCACTCACTCACTCACTCACTCACTCACTCACTCACTCACTCACTCACTCACTCACTCACTCACTCACTCACTCACTCACTCACTCATAGTTCGAATTACTTTTACTTTTTTTCGAACACTTTTTGCAAATTAGGCCTGTAAAACATCCAGCTTCTAGACATTATAGCATGTGTCATTACCTGTGAAGTGATTTCATTTCAGCAATGCAGTCAATGTATATAATTATTAAAATGAGCTGTCCTCGAAATTTTCAAATTATATTAGTCAAACAATTGTCAGTTTGCCAAAAATAAAATCTGAAAACGTATAATTTCTCTGGGCTGGGCGGATCTTACAACTCTTGACGTCACACAGAAACGCCGCCCATTATTGAAAATCTGGACTAACATTAAAACGGCATCGTGTCATTGTATCAGTTATACCAGTTATACCTGGAATTGTTAACACAATTTCCAGATTCAAATGCGAAAACATATTTTTATTTCGCCCCCTTGGGTATGAAAGAATGTATCTGCCACTTTGTAAAATGGCAGATACCCACTTTCATATCTAAGGCGGCGATTTGTAGATTAAAGATGTGCCTAGCTGAACATCTTAAAATACCTATATTGTCATTTCCCTTGATATTCTATTTTGCTAGAAATGTCTTTGAAACCGTATATACGAGTTTAGCAGCACAACCCAGCAAACACGAATCAGTTGTATAACATGTGTGCAATGTTGGGCCAACGTCGAAGACGTTGGGCCTACGTTATACAAATCTTATACAAATGTTTTGTGCTTGCTGGGAGAAGTGTTAATATTAACCCTTGAAGCGCTGAAATATTGACATACAAACCACAGACTAATAAAAAGCATATGTTTTTTTCAATGCCTTACCGATAATGAGCTCTTTCTGCTTCATTTGAATAACTATACATGGGTCTACGGCCACTTTTAAATAGTTTGCTCTTCCATTGCGGGAATCGACTTACGGGGATTCTGTCAGATGTTGACGTCTAACGTCACTGAAAGGGTTAAACAATATTTTGATCATTTGTGGCCCGCAGTCAGGGGAAGTGGGTAGTGGTGTCAATATTTAAAAAAAATGTTTTTACTTAAAATTAAAATTTAATTGTAAAGGACGTCATAAATGATTGTAACAAAGCCGCAAGGAGGCACCTTCTCACATGGCGTGTCACGTTTTATTGCAGAGCTACGAAATTGAAAAAATCAGAGAAGAAAAAATTGACCATGCAAGGCATAATAAACAATGGTGACTGTAATGAATCCCCTGGCTTTGGTATTCATATTCGTAATGGAACCTTGGGGGCTGCTGTGGCAACAGGAGCTCTGAACACACCGGCACAGTATATGCTCTCAGACGATAAGGTTACATTTCCTTCAAAGTTTGCTGCTGAATGATTTCCTTATAATTACGCCCCCCCCCCTTCATTTGAAACTGGAATTGCTAACGCTTCAAATGAGGAAACATATTTAAATTATTCTATGAAATAAAGATTGATTAGTTGAGCATCTTATAAAATAATAATAATATAATAATTGGTGTCTATTCAACTAAAAACATAAAAATAAATACAATATGGACATGATGAGATATTCTTATATTATATATATATTATTATATGTAGCCTATATATGCCTAGATATTATAAAATCTACTCTGGAGCTGCTTCCCCAGCAAACACGAGACGTTGGCCCAATGTTGGGTAATGTTGGCCCAGCGTTGCAGACGATGTGTCACCATTATCCCAACATTGGCCCAGCGTCTCGTGTTTGCTGGGTCGGCAACCGGAGATCGGAGTGAACCGGCAGAATATAATGCCCCCAACCGGAAATGTAGGATTTTGTCCATTTAGAACAACTCTTATTACTTATCAAACGATTCGAATACACAAAAAATTCGATTTTTTAAATCCTTTTCATTCACAGCTGAAGGATAACACTTGGACACATTTGGCCCTGGTGTATGACGGAGCCGAAGTCAGACTGTACAAGGATGCCTTTCAAATCGCAAAAATGGATCTTGACGGTTGGTTCGCTCATCTGGCATGAAGTACTGCAGTGCAAGAATAAACCGCAGTCACTGCTTATTTTTTAAGTGTACAGCTACTGTCGTTTGCCTTTGCACGGGTCTGCCACACTTTTACAGCATTGTTTTACACCATGATGTAGCCCAGCAAACACGACACGTTGGGCCAATGCGATTGATTGTTGGTCCACCGTTTACGACGCTGGCCCATCATTAAACCAGAATTGGCCCCACGTGTCGTGTTTGCTGGCTGTTTCATCCCCGAACAGGGGAGGGGTCTACCTCTGTTCTGCTCTGCAAAGCCAAAATACAGTATTTGTTTTCTTGTGGAGTGATCAGATACCTTCTTTTGGCTTTGCACGGCAGTTTTATAGATTTCTGATTGGTGCTCCCTCAGAATAGTTTGTAAGTTTACTCGCAATAACTGCTTAGGCTCATTCTTATGATGATCTCTTTTCATCGTGGTGTCTCTCAATACTTGGTATGTTTCCTCGTAACAACAGTTATTATCATGTATAGTCCCAGAGCTGGGGGTTTTTTATTTGTGTTGAAAGGTCCATACGATCCAAGAGTTCCACCTATAGTGAAATTTTCTCAGGAATCCGAATCTGCGCGTCTTACAAAAATCATCCTGTCCAAAAGTACCGTAAAAACCCTTTAAACACTAGTACCGTCAAAATCGCAAACCGCAATTTGAAATATTGCGTATGAAGTGATTGTTTGCTAAATTTGTGGTAATTTTCTATTTAATTTTTTTTTTAATTATTTATTATCCTCACATATGACACAGGCTTTCACATGGATGTAAACTATTTTGTGTCTGATCAATGACAAAAACACAATATAGCTTTAAGTTGGTATTTTAACACGTAATTTTACTCATTTTTCATACTTTTTCACTAAATAGACAAAATACTTTTCTCTCAGCCGATTTTTGTATAGTACAAATGTTTAGTTTTGATTCAAACATGTTCTAGAACTATTGTTGACTTAAAATTAACCCATTTGGAATAAAAATAATGAGTTATGTGAACATATTACTCACTTTTTTCGTTAGACGTGAAATTAGCTCGCTTTTCTTCAGGCTCGGGAAAATTGACCATATCTCACATTTTTGCCCATTTTAAGCTATATCAATATATTTGATATCAATAGAAAGCTACTGGAACAGGCCGTCACATTGATGTAGCACAAGAAAGCTTTAAGTTAGTATTTTAACCCTTAATTTGACCTTTTTTTCAGGCTAAAAGTAACTATCAGTAAATAGTCAAAATACTTTTTTCTCAACTGATTTTTGTGTATAATAAATATTTAGTTTTAATTCAAACATGTTCTAGAACTATTGTTGACTTAAAATAAACCCATTTGGAATAAAAATAGTGAGTTATGTAAACATATTACATGCTTTTTTGTTTACACGTAAAATTTGCGCGCTTTTCTATGGGCTCAGGAAAACTGTATGTATCTCACAGTTTTGCCCAATGAGTAGTCAAATTTTGAGCTATATCAATATATTTGATATCAATAGAAAGCTACTAGCACAGGCCACGGATGTAAAATGTGTTGTGTCTAATCTTTGACAAATGCACAAGAGAGCTTGAGGTTGGTAATTTAACACTTAATTTTACTTATTTTTTATACTTTTTCAGTAAATAGTCAAAATACTTTTCTCTCAACTGGTTTTTGTGTATAATAAATATTTAGTTTTGATAAAAACATGTTCTAGAATTATTGTTGACTTAAAATAAACCCATTTGGAATAAAAAATGATGAGCTATTTGAACATATTACACACTTTTTTGGGTTGGATGTAAAATTTGGGCACTTTTCTTCCCTTCCCCCCCTCCCGGGGAAATTGACAGTGTTTCACATTTTTGCCCAATGAGTACTGGTTACCCAAATTAAAAAAAATGTACAAACATCTTTAATATCAGCTAAAAGTAACTATCAAGTGCTTTAACGTGGATAGTAAATATTTTATTTATCTTAAATACGAAATGTACAACAATTAAGCGCTAACTTTGTATTTTATCCCTCCATTTGAACAATTTCCAACGTTTTCTTGGTCAATACCATCAAGACTTCTCGCTCATGTTGACTTCATATGGTATAAATGTTTGTTATTACTTTCACATTCTCTGGAGCCATTTTTCAAAAGTTATCTTGACGACTGAAGAAGTGATCACAGCCATTTTTAAAGTTATCTCAGCCACTACAAAAGTTATTTTAGCCACTGAAGAAGTGATCATAGCAACTTCAAACGTTATCTCAGACACTACAAAAGTGAGCTTGGCCACTGCAGAAATGATAACAACCATCTTAAAAGTTACCTCAACCACTACAAAAGCTATCTTGGCCACTGAAGAAGTAAATACAGCGACTTTAACAGTTTTTTCATCCACTACAAATATGAACTTGGCCACTGATGAAGTGATCACAGCAACTTAAAAAGTTACCTCGCCAATGCAAAAGTTATCTTGGCGAGTGAAGATGTGATCACAGCCACGTTAGAAGTTATCTCAGCCACTACAAAGGTGATCTTGGCCACTTACAAACCGGTGTCAGCCAATTTAAAGGTTATCTAAGCCACTACAAAGTGATCTGGGCCACTGAAGAAGTGATAACAGCCACTTTTAAAAATATCTAAACGACTACAGAAGTGATCTTGGCCACTGAAGAAGTGGTTACAATAACTTTGAAAGTTATCTCTGCCACTATAAAATTGATTTTGGCCACTGACGAAGTGCTCATAACGACTTTAAGAGTGATCTCAGCCACTACAAAAGTGATCTTGGACACTTAAGAAGTGATCTCAGTCACAGTAAAAGTTATCTCAGCTACTACAAAAGTGATCTTGACAACTAAAAGTCTTATGTCAGCCCGTAAAAGTGATCTTGGCCATAAAAAAATGATCTTAGTCACTGATCAGTCAGTGATCACAGCGACTCTAAAAGTTATCACAGCCACTACAAAAGTGATCTTGGCCACTGAAGGTGAAAGGTTATCTCAGCCATTGCAAAGGTTATCTTGGTCAGTAACAAACTGTTGTCAGCCACTGACAAAATTATCTAAGCCACTACAAAGTGATGTTGGCCACTGAAGAAGTAATCATAGCCACTTTAAGCGTTATCTCAGCCACTACAAAAGTGATCTTGGCTACTGAAGAAGTGATCACAGCCACTTTAAAGGTTATCTCAGCCATTGCAAAGGTTATCTTGGTCAGTAACAAACTGTTGTCAGCCACTGACAAAATTATCTAAGCCACTACAAAGTGATGTTGGCCACTGAAGAAATGATCACAGCCACTTAAAAAGTTATCATCACCACTACAAATTTGCTGTGATCACTTCCTTAGTGGACAAGATCAGTTTGTTTGTGACCAAGATCAGCTTTATGGCGGATGGGATGATTTTTAAAATGGCTGTGATGGCTTCTTAAGTGGTCAAGATCACTTTTGTAGTGACCTAGATCATTTTTTAGGGACTGACATAAGATTATTAGTGGCCGATATCACTTTTGTATCGGCTGAGATGACTTTTAAAGTGAATGTGATCACTTCTACGGTGGACAAGATCAGTTTTTTGTGGCCAAGATCACTTTTACGGGCTGACATAAGATAGATTGTTAGTGGTAAATATCACTTTTGTAGTGGCTGAGATAACTTTTAAAGTCGCTGTGAGCA
This sequence comes from Flabesymbios commensalis, assembly GCA_964017125.1. Lineage (NCBI taxonomy): Eukaryota > Metazoa > Annelida > Polychaeta > Terebellida > Flabelligeridae > Flabesymbios > Flabesymbios commensalis. The sequence goes on from OZ024905.1 coordinate 80,299,048, forward strand.
CTTCGTCAGTGGCCAAGATCATTTTTTATAGTGGCAGAGATAACTTTCAAAGTTATTGTAACCACTTCTTCACAGGTCAAGATCACTTTTGTAGTCGCTTAGATATTTTTAAAAGTGGCTGTGATCACTTCTTCAGTGGCCAAGATCACTGTTGTAGTGGCTGAGATCATTTTTAAAGTCGCTGTGAGCACTTCGTCAGTGGCCAAGATCATTTTTATAATGGCAGAGATAACTTTCAAAGTTATTGTAACCACTTCTTCACAGGTCAAGATCACTTTTGTAGTCGCTTAGATATTTTGAAAAGTGGCTGTAATCACTTCTTCAGTGGCCCAGATGACTTTGTAGTGGCCTAGATAACCTGTAAATTGGCTGACACCAGTTTGTTAGTGGCCAAGATCACCTTTGTAGTGGCTGAGATAACTTCTAAAGTGGCTGTGATCACTTCTTCACTCGCCAAGATACCTGTTGCCTTGGCGAGATAACTTTTTAAGTTGCTGTGATCATTTCATCAGTGACCAAGATCACTTTTGTAGGGGCTGAGATAACTTTTAAAGTCGCTGTGTTCACTTCTTCAGTGGCCAAGATAATTTTTGTAGTGGTTGAGGTAACTTTTAAAGTGGTTGTAATCACTTCTTCAGTGGCCAAGATCACTTTTGTAGTGACTGAGATAACTTTTAAAGACGCTGTGATAACTTCTTCAGTGGCCAAGATCACATTTGTAGTGGCTGAGATGACGTTTAAATTTGTGATGATCACTTATTCAGTGGCTAAGATAACTTTTGTAGTGGCTGAGATATCTTTAAGAATGGCTGTGATCACTTATTCAGTCGTCAAGATAACTTTTGAAAAATGGCTCCAGAGAATGTAAAAGTAATAACAAACATTTATACCATATAAAGTCAACATGAGCGAGAAGGCTTGCTGGTATTCACTAAGAAAACGCTGGAAATTGTTCAAATGGAGGGATAAAATACAAAGTTAGCGCTTAATTGTTGTACATTTCGTATTTAACAGAAATAAAATATTATGTAGGCCTATCCACGTTAAAACCCTTGATAGTTACTTTTAACTGATATCAAAGATGTTGGTACATTTTTTTATTTCGGGTACCGGGTACTCATTGGACAAAAATGTGAAACACTGTCAATTTCCCCGGGCTGGAAGAAAAGTGCCCAAATTTTACATCCAACCCAAAAAGTGTGTAATATGTTCGAATAGCTCATTATTTTTTATATTCCAAATGGGTTTATTTTAAGCCAACAATAATTCTAGAGCATGCTTGAATCAAAACTAAATATTTATTATACACAAAAATCAGTTGAGAAAAAAGTATATTGACTATGTACTGAAAAAGTATGAAAAATAGGTAAAATTAATGGGTTAAAGTACCAACTTCAAGCTCTCTTGTGCATTTGTCAAAGATTAGACACAAAATATTATACATCAGTGGCCTGTGCCAGTAGCTTTCTATTGATATCAAATATATTGATATAGCTCAAAATTTGACTACTCATTGGGCAAATCTGTGAGATACATACAATTTTCCTGAGCCCAAAGAAAAGCGCGCAAATTTTACGTCTAACCATAAAAGTATATAATATGTTCACATAACTCACTATTTTTATTCCAAATGGGTTTATTTCAAGTCAACAATAGTTCTAGAACATGTTTGAATTAAAACTAAATATTTATTATACACAAAAGCTGAGAAAAAAATATTTTAACTATTTACGGAAAAAGTATGTAAACAGGTCAAATTAGAGGTTGAAATACCAACCTAAAGCTTTCTTGTGCATTTGTCAATAATCAGACACAACATATTTTACATCCATGTGAAGGCATGTGCCAGTAGCTTTCTTTTGATATCAAACATATTGATATAGCTCAGTGGGCAAAAATGTGAGATATGGTCAATTTTCTCGAGCCTGAAGAAAAGCGAGCTAATTTTACGTCTAACGAAAAAAGCGAGTAATATGTTCACATAACCCATTATTTTTATTCCAAATGGGTTAATTTTAAGTGAACAATAGTTCTAGAACATGTTTGAATCAAAACTAAACATTTATACTATACAAAAATCGGCTGAGAGAAAAGTATTTTGTCTATTTAGTGAAAAAGTATGAAAAATGAGTAAAATTACGTGTTAAAATACCAACTTAAAGCTATATTGTGTATTTGTCATTGATCAGACACAAAATATTTTACATCCATGTGAAAGCCTGTGTCATATGTGTGAATAATAAATAATTAAAAAAATATTTAAATAGAAAATTACCACAATTTTAGCAAACAATCACTTCATACGCAATATTTCAAATTGCGGTTTGCGATTTTGACGGTACTAGTGTTTAAAGGGTTTTTACGGTACTTTTGGACAGGATGATTTTTGTAAGACGCGTAGATTCGGATTCCTGAGAAAATTTCACTATAGGTGGAACTCTTAGATCGTATGGACCTTTCAACACAAATAAAACCCCCCTAGCTCTGGGACTAGTAGGCCTACCGTCACAAATTATTGTGTTCGCCGACAATAGTTATTTTGTTTACTCGAAATTATATTGTTCTCCCTCACAATAATAATTAAACGTCATTGACGAAGATTCAACGTCGCAACAACGTCGTGTGCCCAGTAGATATGTTATCGGAGCAAATACAGTAATCTTTAGATCGCTTTCTCATGTTACCTTATTTCATGTGGAGATTATATTTCATGCGCGGTTTTTCATTTTCTTTGTAGGGTATTTATCAAATCGAAGATGTCCCCTGGTGGTTGGCAACGGTAAATACGGAAATGACAGGGGCTATTTTGACGGATCTGTGGATGAGGTGACTTTTTAACCCATACTACGCTGAAATATTTGTTGTTGTGGGTCGCTGTTGGAAGCAATACACAACTTCAACAAAAAAATTGATAAGATAACTTGGCGGGGGGGGGGGGCGTTAATGAGAAATGTTTTGTTTGCTAATGTATGCTGCCATACAATGCGAAAATTCAGTAACTGCTGATTTTTTAAGTAAGCAGTTACTGCATGCTGGCTTTGCAGAGCAGTATATATGCGTCCCCAGAAAACACAGAGCATTTGTATAACATTTATACAATGTTGGACCAACGTCGAAGACGTTGGGCCGACGTTGTATGAATGCTATGCAAATGGTGTGTGCTTGCTGGGTCACTATCGGTTAAAATGCATGCATTTATATGTTGTCCATAATGTCACATGGGTATTAAGGGGAAGTGTATATATTCCACTTCGCAAAGCGGAAGATTCGACACTTTAGTGCCCAAGTGACGATAATCTGATAATATACATTTTTTGAATGTGTCTCCGTGTCTCTTCAGCTGAAATTGATGAAAGCGGCCTGGACGGTATCAGACATAATTGATGAAATGAACAGAAGGTTTGAAAAGTGAATGACGAGTCTTCTCATGTAAAAAAAAACTACGGGCTTCAGAGTGATGGATCACAGCATATAGAGGCCTGGCTTACTATCCCCACATATCAGCAGGATCGCTTCGAGCTTCGCGAAAGGACGGCATACATGAGGGCATCTGATACACGATAATGTAACCCTTAAAGGGCTGAAATATTCGTATACAAATCATAGAGACAAAAGGGTTTTTGACAATTTGAAATCATCATACATTTTTTAGTTAGCTCCTTCTGCTTCATTTGAATACCTATGTTGTGGGTCTACGGTTATTATTTCTACTCTTTATGTGCGGGGATCGACTTTAGACGTCAGAATCTGACGTCTATTGACGTCAGATTCTGACTTATAAAGTCGGTCCCCGCGCTGAAAGGGTTAAGGTTGAGAAAACAGATATTGAGGCAACTCTATTCAATTAATTAATTCATATAATTTACACTTTCTAAAAGCATGAACCAATTAATATCGATTACTTCGTATAAATTTTTTAAAGGGTTTTAAAGAGTAAATCATTTTTCAAATAAAATGATGCTATGATGCATCGTGCGGGTTTAACTCTTTCAGTGCGGGGACCGACTAAAGACGTACGTCAGATTCTCACGCCTAAAGTCGACCCCCGAACTGAAAAGTAAAAAAAATCATCAGCCGTAGACCCATACATTTGAATTACAATATTTATTTCATAGACCCATGACATAGGTAATCAAATGAAGCGAAAAGAGCTGATGACTGAGACATCTATGATGATTTCAAATAAAAAAAACTTTGGTCTCTTGGTTTATATAAAATATTTCAGCGCTTTAGGGGTTAAAGGGTGCTGGATGCAGATATATGGTGTAAATATGGCAGCATTATTTGTCAATAACTAAACGTTCGATTTTCAAACTGCTGTGCTTTCCATCTTTTGAAGTTGAAACGTGTGTTAGCAATTTCCAGCTCTAAATGACTGAAACAAAACAACAAGTGCACATTTTGTCGAGTAAAGGGTCAGCATGTCATACTAACTACTGTACTATCCCACACCATGATGCTACATCAGTTTAAAATGCCGCATTTTAATTGTAATGATTTAAACCGGGGGATTGAATTTAGGGCATTTTTTTCTAAATTTATTTGACGACAGAATACACGAAAATCTTCCGATAGAAATCAGAGTATATATGTATGTATACAGAGTATTGTTGGGTTGAGGATTATGTCACAACACCAAATGCAATTGTCTGACAGCTGTTTAAATGTTACAATTATTTAACTTTTTTTTGTACTGTGCAATTTGTATTTAACAGGGAAATCATAGGGAATTAAAGCAAATTTCTGTTGTTTGAAAAATATTTGCTAAACATAATGGGATATGAAGAAAACCACGGCATCATACTATTGTTATTTTTGTTTCAAACACGGGATTACCCGTATGGTCTAGCTCCTCGGAGAGCTTGGCGTCCAGTCAAACAACATCTGCTCTGCAAAACCAAAAGGCAATAACTGCTTACTTTTTAAGTTAGCAGCTACTGCCTTTTGGCTTTGCACGACCATTTATCAAATAAGTCGCCTCGCCTGTAGAGATCTCAGGCGCTGTACTATGTCCCTTAATATTAAGAACTACACTTACTATCCTTGTGCTGTGAGGAAATTATATATTTCGACATGTTATTATTATACTTGGTGAGTAATGGACCTCTTATGCCATTAATTAATCATGGTTGGCTGGGCTGACATTCAATTTAGGCAATTGTTTCCCATGATAATTTGTATAATTCTGTCAGAATGTTCACCTGCGCTGTAGGTTTCCTTGGGAAAAATCATTTTAATTATTATCAAGTCTCACATTTGTATGTGGTTTTGAGTAATTGTACATTCAATAATTTATTTATTCTTGTTATTCGGCGGTGTTAATTTAATTGACCACATTAAGGTCGAAAACATTTTGAGCACAATGTTTTTTTAATTGCATACAATGAGCTAGGCCTACATCTAAGCAGAGATGGCAACAAGAAAGTTCTTGGGGCATTAAATTGTTGTCACACACGTTAATGGGATCGGTAACATAAAATAAATAATAACATATAATTTTTATTATCTCATAACGTTCTACAATGTTATGTCTCTCATCATTCTCATATTGTTTTTTCAGCATCAGTCATGTACAAACATTATTCACGCAAATAAACGTATTTCTTGAAACTTTTCTGATTTTGTTATATTCATAGCTGTTAGTGTCGTTATATTTTGTGTTTACTATTTTAACTCACAAAAATGGCAACATGTCATAAACGGCGCGAATTTCTTTTATTCAGCGATAAGTTCAAAATATAGTGATAGGTCCACATCGACTCCAAGTAGGCCGAAAACTCAAATACTATTCGGCAGCCAGGCATTTAGGGAAGACAGTTCACTTCCTAGCGTTTCCTACATATGTCCTATCCTGAAACAAAAAAAGAGAGTCGTCATCAGCACACAAAATAACCAGACAAGAAAAGGCAGCATACACATCATTGGCATAATTTAATAATCAAAAAGTAATGGTCACAGAATGGATCCCTGTGGCATACCACAAGTAATTCACTCTGATACGGTAGCAAAAAAGAACCATTGATTTCCGTCTTTCTTTTTATTGCTTAGATAATATTGTAACCATAACACTGGCAGATCGTGTTTTATTTTTGAGCATGATTTCATGATCCACGGTGCCAAAAACCTCAATCAATCAATCATTAAAGGCCCATTCCCAACTCACAAGTGCCTTGAACTTAAAAAGTTTCAAGGTTTAAAATTATGTTATTTAGGCTTATAATTTATATCATCAAAAATCTATATTATCTTTCTCCACCCTCCATTGGAAAGAGTATTTCGGTATGTTCATACAATTTCTGACAACCATCACAATTTCTGACAACCATCCTTTAAAGGCTCATACCCAGGCAAATAGCATGCTCTTGTTTTAGCTCTGTTATATCTTTTTGAGCATTTAAATGAGTGAAGGCAACATTCTGATAGATCACAACTTTCAGAAACATCCGTTGGCATCGTAATCAGGTTTCGAAAAAGACGAATTATGACAAAATGTCGGTCATAACATTTTTGTTTTTTAGATCCACCCGTTTTTAGGCCTCAGCCAAAATTTTGGCGGATGCCTATTGTCGTCACCAGGCGCGTCCGTCCGTCCGTCCGTCCGTCCGCCACTTTTTAGAACTATAACCTGTTTCACATAACTGGAATGCACATTAAACTTTACATACAGGTTAATCATGACTAAAGCTTGACTAATTGCACATTTGACCTTTCTGTAACCCCTTTGACCTTGACTTTTTTCCGATCGACAATTATTCACGTTAACGCGATTCACTCAACATTTTTTTATGTATAGCTCCAAAATTTATACAGACAGGCCTCGGAGATCCGTCCTCCGATGTTCCGTCTTCTTCTACATCCGCATTGGTTTTGATGGGAACGGATCTGCCCAATGTATTTTTGCTTCTATGTTCCGTCATTCCGATGTCCGCCTCCGTCATCAAATTTCGGGGACGAAAGGGTTAAATCAATGAATAAGTGTTCCGTTGTGCCGTCACGTTGTCCGCCTCAGTCATCAAATCTCGGTGACGAAAGGATTAAATCAATGCATGACGTAAGCGTCTCATTGTTCTGTCACGGTCAGTCACGCTAATTGTGTGAGCGCCACTTGTTTGTATAGTGATTGTGGCATTGCTTATGTCCTTTTCAAAACATTTCCCCAACGCTGGCTAAATGCACCTAACGTGTAAAGGATTAGTGGGAGGCTAATGAGCAAATAAAACCTGGCAAACACATTTTCACGATGTGAGCACTGGTTTAATGCTGGGCCACTGCTTTTGACATCGTACCCCCAACAAAGGAGGAACCGCTCGTTCTACATAACACTTCTTGACGGCAGTAATATGATACAGCCCAGAAAGCACGAGACGTTCACCCAATGCTGATATAATGCTGGGCCAGTGTCTGAGACTATGGGTTCACATTTACCAACATTGGGTGAATGTTTCCTGGGTCAAAGCCAACGTCTCGCACAGTCATAGGCCTGATTGGCACAATGTTTAATTTCGTGTGTATATATATAGCCGCTAAGTTAGTTAAGCCGATAAAGGTTAATTAATTTGACCTTCAATATGTCTGGTGTAGATATCAGTACCGAAATGTTTGATTTTGTTAACTAATCTATAGGTATCTAACAATTGTTGTGAACAGATCGTAATCATGCATGCCGTCATCTACGTTGAGGACATCAATTTCATAGATTAGGCCTATACTCTAAGCCATTATTTTTTTATTATGCGTAATATCTGGAAAACCGGACCAGATCGCTAGACCATTACTATAAAACAAAATGTGCAGTTCCACGTAGGGATATACCATGAAAAATTTCAACATGATAAAATTTAAAATGGCCGACTTGCGGCCACTTTTTATCGACAAATTTTCTCGTTAACGCGATTCACTCAACATTTTTTCATGTTTCGCTCCAAAATTTATATCATATATTCAAGTTGAGCTCGGATGAGTTCGAAATTAGGCAAGATTCGGACAGAAACTAGGTCATGGCGGCCAAAATGGCCGATTATCGGCCATTAATTTATTAATATGCGTAATATCTGGAAAACCAGACCAGATAGCTAGACCATTACTATAAAACAAAATGTGCAGTTCCAGGTAGGGATATACCATGAAAAATTTCAACATGATAAAATTGAAAATGGCCGACTTGCGGCCACTTTCGATCGACAAATTTTCTCGTTAACGCGATTCACTCAACATTTTTTTATGTTATGTTCCAAAATTTATGCCATATATACAGTTCACTAATAGCTCGGATAAGTTCAAAATTTGGCAAGATTCGGACAGGTCATGGCGGCCAAAGTGGCCGATTATCGGCCATTACTTTTTTAATATGCATAATATCTTGAAAACCAGACCAGATAGCTAGACCATTACTATAAAACAAAATGTGCAGTTCCAGGTAGGGATATACCATGAAAAATTTTAACACGATAAAATTAAAAATGGCCGACCTGCGGCCACTTTTGATCGACAAATTTTCTCGTTAACGTGATTCACTCATCCTTTTTTCATGTTTCGCTGAAAAATTTACATCATATATCCAAGTTTAGCTCGGATGAGTTCGAAATTGGGCAAGATTCTGACAGAAACTAGGTCATGGCGATGGCCGATTATCACTCATTATTTTTTTAATATGCGTAATATCTGCCAAACCGGACCCCCGGTTCACTCAACATATTTTTATGTTTCACTCAAAAATGTATAGTCTACCATAATCCATTTCACTAATAGCTCGGATGAAATTTATACCATTTATCCGTTTCACTAAATTACGACGTCCCTCTATAACCCCATTAAACTAATTCAAAAATTTTATTAGGCCTGTTTTTCTTTGTATTTTTTCACCAATACAACATTTTCAAAAAAATGATCGTTTTTTTCACTTGTTTGTCATGTTTCTTAAAGGAAATTCCTTTGAAACTCATACCCTGATGTTGTACAGACATTATCATTCTTGAAGAGACTGCATACATGAGTGCCTAGATATAGATGGTTGCTTAATTAGAGATACTTCTTACTGTCTATTTCATCATAACTATCACATTATTATATTAATTAACCTGTACATGAAATCTCATTTATATACATGCTCAACCTTTATATTTGTCCTTCAAAAAGAGACTTTGAAAGAAAAAAATAGAAATTTAACTATGCATTTATTGCCATATATTTATAATAAAATAGTACACATGTAAGTAATTTTCACCCATTTGAAGTTTTAAATTGCAACAGCGAGACACAACTTCAATGGGGTGGAAATTTAAATGTAGGACTTTAATGGTTAAAATACATAGCCTTATCAACATTGAATATCTGGAATCATCTTTAAATTTAATTATTTCCCATGAAGCATAAAATATTGACCATGTGCTAATTAAATGTGGGACCAGCATCGCAGTTGCTGGGCCAATGTTGAACCAGAGCATGTCGATATGTTGTGTATCCTGGGTTTGTTTTTTGAAGGTTGTACCTTACTTGTTATTGCATAACATTTTTCTGTTTTTCTTTGTATTTTTTCACCAATACAACATTTTCAAAAAAAATGATCGTTTTTTTCACTTGTTTGTCATGTTTTTTAAAGAAAATTGCTTTGAAATCGCAGTTGCTGGGCCAATGTTGAACCAGAGCAAATGCAGAGCTTTGAAATCGTGAATTAAAAAAAATGGACACTTTTTACTCAGAATGTGACGTCTACAGACGTCACATTCTGACGCATAAAGACTGTTCCCGCGCTGAAAGGGTTAATACTATTTGCTCCAAGTTGTACCTTTTGATATTATATGTAACTTGTGGGAACGATAACGTATCCTGACCAAATTTATTATGAATGTTTCAGTTGTCTGTCCAAAAAGATTGATTTACTGAGATTAGCACATTTGCGATTTCTTTTTTTTTAATTTGATATCATTTAATTGATGATTCAAGGCTGAGGCCTATTTCCGTCGCCGACGGGCCTTGTTTAATTTGGTTGCCATGTTTGACAGGAAATCGACATCGAGTCATCGAATTGATTATTTCCTTCTAAAGCTGTCATCGGAAAATCACCGCTTAACGGCGCTTCCCCAACGGGGCTCACATTCCCAAACACGAATTGTCAACCTCTAAACTCGGCCAATTGATATGTTTTACATCTTTGTGGGACATCGTGAACATCGCCAAAATACACAGGTAATATTCATGGGATGTTTGTGGCTGGTGTAGTGACAAAAAGGAAGGGATTTTCCTCAGCGTTGATTTCAAAGAAAAAAATAAATCAACATCGGAACCTTCATGTAGACCCTCAACCGGCAGGTTTTATTGCAATACTATTAAGGGACGGTTGTCAGAAATTGTATGAACAATCCGAAATACACACTTACCGGGTACATATCTGTTTCAAATGGAGGGTGGAGAAAGATAATCTAGATTTACAATGATACAAGCCTAAATAACACAATTTTAAACTTTGAAACTCTTTAAGTTTAATTAGAGCACTTGGGAATTGGCCTTTAATTATATTGCCATAACAAACACTATTGCCGGTAGCATAAGAACCGACCAAGCTCGCATTAGTGCCTGAGGACTGATGTATACGAGAGGAGCATTCCCAGCAAACACAAAACATTTTATACAACGCTGGCCCAACGTCTTCGACGTTGATCCAACTTTGTATAAATGTCATACAGATGTTTTGTGTTTAGGCATACTGGGTTAATTGGTGCCGTCGTTGAGCTAGGAACCAGGGTACACCGCTGCCAATTTGCCTATAGCTAATAGCCAGACTAGGGGACGACGCTGTGCACAGCTTCTCTCAGATGGTTCTTGTTGATTAGTTGATTACATATAGCATTCTAGCTAGCATATATGTAACATAGGGGCCTACATAACAATTAACTTTCCAATGAGCTACCAAGGGGCTTCAAAATTAATAGATCCGCCACTAACAAAAATAAATAATAGGGCTACTTATTAATTGTGTTATGCTAAGCATGTTTCATAATTCCACGGTGACAGTAAATCAGTTATGAATGAAGAAGAAAAAGAAGAAGGAGAAGAAGAAGATTATGGTATCACAACTTGCTCTGCAGATAGGCCTATATATAGTGGCCCATAGCTTTCCACATTTACAAAGAGGCCTACGTTTACTGGATTGTGCTCTTCATATAGGCCTAGGACTAATATAGGCTATGATATTGTTTTTTGATATATTATGTAGCATACCGTACCTGGTAAGATAAATACTGGTAGTGGTAGGGGCAAGTTGAACACCTGTTAAACTTGACCCTGTGCAAGATATTCAATTTGCCCCAATAACGCCATTTTGCATTAAATAAATATTTTGTGAAAAAAAAATATATATCACCGTAAAATGGGGTGACTTGGGACGATTTCAACTGTTTTCCCTATCCACACTCAATGCATTTTCCAATATAACTGTAATATATAAACATATTTATTTTCAGGTGGATTGCCCAAATAGCGCATTAAGCACCAGACGAAGGTGTTCTCCACATATACATAACATTTATGTACAATACGAACAATACAATACAATACGAACAATACAATACAATACAGTACAATACAATACAATACCTTAAAATACAATACAATACAAAACATTAATTTAATATTCAGCAAAATATTACGTAAATTTTGTTTCATTTAAAGCAGCAAACGCAGATCGAAAACACATCGTAGCTCCGCGTTATATCACCAATTTTACTCGGTTTTGGATAAGGTAAATTATAATATATTATTATGTTGACTAAATCTATTTAGAATGAAATTTTGTGAGGCTCTGAAAAGATGAATATTTTCTTCCGAAGATGAATCTTTAGATCCAAAAAGTAAAATTTTATTATATGCATTTTTGTCTAAAATTGGTAATGTAGCGGGATGTAGAGTAGGAGCGATGATATTTCTAATTGCAACCAGTAGTCTCTCTCGTTGAGCAGCATAGACGGGGCAGTCCAGGAGATAATAAGGAACAGTCTCATGTGTTACGCCACAAGAGCATCTAAGAGACTCAACAAGGCCGAATGGAAAGAAATGAGCAGATAACTGTAACATTCTGAGACGCAGACGAGTGTGCCAGATGGAAGCTGCTTGTAAACCTGAATAATAATGAGGTGGGGGCGTTTATAACCATATTTTTCTTTCATGCGTCGCTTAAAGGGAGATAAAAAATCTAAGTTTCGAATACTGTAATCCAAACTGTTCCAGTACCTAATAGATGAAGGAAAAACGGAATTTTTAAAATAGGAAGTTCTACAACGTGGCACCCTGGTGTTATTAGCGCTTCGGTTCCCAGCCAAGTTCTAATAAGAGTTTTTCGGAGCTAGTTTGCCTCATCCCACCAGTACATATCCGAGCAGCCCCCATCTGCACACCCTTGAGTCTGTCTGCTAAATATTTGGGACAGTTGTCATAATTACGTCTGCGTATTCTATTATGGGTCTAATACGATTAATAAATAATCGGTCAAGTGCTTTCCGGGGTAGAGTATATTTCAGGCATCTCATTATGTTTACAATTTTTCCTGCCTTACCAAGTATGTAATTTATGTGGTTTTCCCATCTTAAAGATTTATTTATTACTAATCCGAGATGACAGTGCTGGTTTACTTCTTCGAGTATAACTCCATTAATCGCTAGATGTGGATGATGAAATAGTTTACGCTTTCTAGTCAGTGTCAATGCTAAGCTTTTTAAAGCATTGAATATCATAAGCCATTGGATAGACCAGTTAAGTAAGGATTGGAGATCAGAATTTATCTTAGTCGCTGACACAGCCGGACTTGAGTCTACAATTTCTATGAGGCAAGCATCGTCAGCATATAATCTGATAGCATATGCTAAGTTTATAACCATGTCGTCCAAGTGCACAAGAAAGAGTAAGGGTTCTAAAATAGATCCCTGTGGTACACCAGCGTCCACAGGGAGGGTCTCCGAATGGTGACCATCAAGCACAACGCATTGTACTCGCTGATGAAGATATGATGAGATCCACTTAAGTAAATTTCCAGAAATTCCTTTCCGCTTTAGTTTAAATAGAACACCTTTATGCCATACCTTATCAAATGCCTTTGATAAATCTAGGAAAACAATTCTCACATCTTTGCAATCATCTAAGGCCTCGGTTAACTTATGCGTAATGGATAATAGTTGAGAAACAGTACCGTCACCAGAGTGGAAAACAGAATTGTGTGGGTTTAATAACTTATTTTTCATCAGGAAAGAATACATGTTATTGTAAACAAGCCTTTCGAAAATTTTAGAAACATTACAAAGAAGGGATACCGGTCTATAATTACATTTATTTTGGGCATCATTTTTCTTGTGCACAGGGACGACATTGCTAGTTTTCCAATCGCTGGGAAACACGCTAGCTTCTAAAGAATAATTAAAAAGTTTACAAAGTGGCTTAGCCAAAACATCTGCGGTATTTTTTAACAAAAAATTACTAATGCCATCAGGACCAGTTGCCTTATTTACATTAAGTGATTTTAAAATCTTCTTAACTTCTGGTATTGAAAATGACAATCAGATAATTTTGCCTGCGTCTCGTATTCAAAGGGTGGTAAAGGGTAATTTTCTGCTCCGGGTGGTTGTGTACACTGACTGGTAAAGTACAGTGCAACCTCTATATACCGGACCCTGTGCAAACCGGAATCCTGTCTATACCGTAATAATTATTTGGTTCCGAATTAATTACACTAAAAACAATACTAATTGACCCTCTCCAAACCGGAACCTGTCTACTCCGAATACCGGACTTATTATTTTCCCCAAGTGCATAAATTGTATTGTATTTAACCTGTTCAAACCGGAAGCGAATTTTTTTAAATTATTTTTTTGAAAATCGCATGTGTGCACTAAGGGTTGAGCAGAGGGCAGCACGGTGACGTAACATCATGCTTGTTATGTAATGGGAAAGGTGCGAAGTTAGTGTTGGTAACACCGTTTAGGCGCTAGAGAAATGAATTGTCAACACCTTTACGTTGAGATTGGTATGGTATTTTAATAACATCATGGATTAATAAAATAATTATTTAATAAAATATTGTAACAGAATCATTGACTAGTAAAATATTAAAAATTCGCATCATGTTAACAACATATTAGTGCATTGAACGTAAATAATTATCTTGAAAGCTAGACTGTGTTTCTGAATAAGTTTATTCTGTTTGTGATACTTAATGACCCGATAAATAAATATCTACCCGGAGCTAACATATAATTATATTTCATTGCTGGATTATTCCTATTTTATTTTTGATTCTTAGTTAAGGTATTAATTCTATTAAATGACATAACTATACAGTATCGGAGCGTTTAATCCAGCGTCATACATTCCATGGAATATAAAAAAAAATCGAGTATTGTCGTCATCTAAAATGAAACTGTTAACAAAATAATATGATTAATTCCATATCGAAAGCACAGCTTCTCCTATTGCTTTGATATTTAAATGGGCCGATGCCGCTGTTAACAAATACGCTCAGTCTCTGAAATGTGTGACGGACGATTACAAGAATGTGCCGGTACTGTTATTTTAAGTTATGTGCTAAACAGGCAATTCCTATAAAAACCGCAATACAGGCAGATAGATCAGTATGGTTATTATATGCTTATTATTTTAATATTATTTTTAAAAATTGTGTCTTTTATTACATCAATTTATTTACCCACTTCCACCTAACATTTGTAGACCTACCGATGACGCACCCTGAATTATAACACTCATGTCAATTGTACAAGTTAACCTTGGTTGTTCTTCTCCAAAAGCAAAGACCCTGTCCAAACCGGAACCTGTCCAAACCGGAATAAAATTTTGTCCCCAAGGCATTCCGGTATGTACAGGTTTTACTGTATTGGTTAAAATTGGCAGCTTTCACACGTGGGTCAGTAAGAGAGACGCCGTTTTCAATCAATGGTGGTATAGAGGTGCTCACTTTGTCACCAGTTACCTGACGGACAGTTTTCCACCACTTACGATTAGGCATGTCAGAGCTTTTGAAGGTATTTAGGTGTGCATCAGATCGTGACCGTCTGTAACGCCTCCACAGAACATTGCGTCTCCTAATCAGCCTTTTAAGGTCACCGTTTACCCATGGTTTCTCTCTAGCGCGAACTGTCACAGTGGTGTTTGGGATGAACTTAGCTGCGGTCTGCATTAGTAATGACGACCAATAAGTAACAATATCATCAATATCATTATAAACATTTAAACCAGAATCCCAAGGTGCAGAAGACAATGCTTCAACTAAACCATCTATGTTACATTTTTTATTGTTCCACACAGTACGCTTAAAAACGTTATTACGTCTTGTAGATAAATACATTTTACAAATTATATTGCAATGATCAATTTTGACCAAAGGTGATTTATAATTTGTGTGATGTCCTTGTCCTTAACAAGGTCACGTAACAGGCAGCGCAGCTCACTAGATTCATGATTGTCTCCCCATAACATCGATCGTTAAAATCACCTGTTACTACAATACTGTCGGCGCCGCTGTCTTGCGCTAGTTCTATTGAAGATGTTAGAGATGATAAGAATATATCTCTATCGGCAGCTAATTGTCCAGGAGGACGATAATATACAGCGAATAAAAGTTTATAGTAGTTTAACAAACATTCAATCCAAATACATTCTGAATTAGCATCTTCTAGATCGTTTTTACGGCGTACAGGTAAATGGTCGGCGCAGTATATAGCAGTACCGCCGCCGCGCTTGTTTCTGTCCCGTCTAAATGGTTTCTGGTAACCAGTGATAGAAACAAGAGCGTCGGGAATGTTACTATGCAGCCAGGTTTCAGTTACGGCTAGCACGTCTATGTGCCAGTCATTTGCCATAATTTGTAATTCAGATAGTTTTAAATCAGATTTGTTAGCATATATAAGCTCTGCATGTTACTCAATGAAAAGACCAGCTTTTTATTATTGTCAGGACCCGGATTAACCTCTATGTCGCCGCACATAATTAATAACAGTAACAGAACAATGAATATATGGAAAGAGCGATAAAAATTAGATAAGTACATGTATTTACCGATCATCTGAAAAAAGCGTCAGCACAAAAAGTAAGGTTAATATTATCGTGTTTCCACTGGGAAGACAACTTTCCCATGCTGCAGATGCACCGTGCTTGAAAGGTCCCCACTGCTGCTCTATATTGACCTATGTCACACCCGAAGAGTAAACACTGAAAATAGTGAATTGGAGACTACTGGTTGCAAATATTGTATCAGATCGTATCTGGTATCTAAGACAGTAAAATAGTAACCTTATTGCTGAAGAAAAGTGCTTATGATAGAAACAATAAATACGTATACACATGGTTACGAAAAAAAAGAATGAGTATAAAAATTAACAAAACACCTAAATCAATCACACGGGTAGTCCAAATGACATTCTGCGAGGTCACCTGGTGGCGTGGGCGGTAGATTAAACTACACAATATGAATATGAAATAAATCATAATAAATTATAGAAGTATCGTGGATATTAGCCATACGGGAACAAGAACTTGTCATTTAAATATACATGTATAAGTAATATAATCAGTGTGAAATAATGAAGACAATGCCATGCAGTTAATTAAACAGTGAAAGTAATGCAGAAAATGGCGCATAGTATTAACATAGTAAAACAGGTAAGCTAACGAGTGTTTACAGTGGTTAATACGAGCTATGGTAGTCAGTCTCGAAGCATCAAAATAATTAAGACATTACAATAATTACAAATGTAACTGGACGGGATGAGGGTGGTGTTGCTGAGTGAACCCTAGCACCCGAAGGGTGCTGAGAGTGGGATTAAGGCATTCGAAGCTTGTATGAAAGCTTTCTCTTAGCCTATCCAAATATTTCATTAGTATATAATACTCATTAGAAAATGTCTGGTTGGCAAGGGAGGCAAGGAACCTGGAAACAGAAGCATTTTAGAATTTAATTAATTTTGATGCGCCCTCGGCGAACAGAGGGTCGCGGTGGTCTAAATGAGGTGTTGAATCAGCCGGTAGCTACCCTATATCTCGTGTCTTAACTCTTGAAATCTGAATGGAAAAGGCCGATAAAGTTTTAATTTTGACAGATCCTTTAAATGAACATTTGAGACATTTCTTTTATTAAACCTATGCCTCTCGTGTACACTTAAGTTCACTTAGTATGTTTGACATACTTAAAATTGCGTTCTGAATTTTGGATCAAATGTGATCAATTTACCTCGTGTTGTTTGCCTGACTGTCTGTGTGCCATCGCCATACTCCCGCATATCTTGAGAAAGAACGTCAGAGTTATGTAATTTCATTGAATTTGGGTGGAATGGTCTAAAAGGTGTCTAAAGTTGATAATTTGAGAAATAGAAAGTTCCTAGAAGCGTGTCATCTTAATTGTGAAATTAAGAAAGTTCGCTTGTTCTCTTTTCAGAGCCACCAGGGGATTTAAACCCTTGCTTTCACTCACCATGACAGTCCTCGCAGGGGGTGACAATTATGTGGATTATCACCCCCTGCGATGACATGTGGTGAGTGACAACAGACTGTGACGTCTGTTGTTATCGTGACGCGGTGGCTGACCAACGCCGTAGGTGTTGGCCCGTCAACGCGTCAACTCTGTTATCACACTCACGAGTGCTTGTCAGCGCCGCTAGCGTCGCGCCAATGCCGGCTCAGCGTTGTTAGCGCTGGACCGACATTGGCACCGCGGTAGCCACACTGCGAAAGCACTTCGCTGTTTCTGTCACTCACGCGTGCTGCCAACGCTGCCAGTGTTGCGTCAATGTCGGCCCAACGCTGTTGACGCCGAACCGGCACTGACACAACTCTAGCCGCATTCATACAGCAGTCTCAATTTTCATCATAAATTTCGGCATATTCTGATATTAATTTGTCCAAATGTGTTTAATGCCCTCTTTTAATTCTTGAAGCTCTTAATTCATTTTGAAGTTTGAAAAGATCTGAATGCTCTTTGAGCGAATCTATGAATTTATACGTTAAAATTTGGAATCGATCTTTGATCAGATCGATCTTAGCAATTTTATGAATATCTTCAGTGTGCGAAAGTGGATCCAATTTGTAGGCTATTCTGATGGCCTTATTTTGAATGATTTGAAGTTTCTTGATATACGTTTCTGACGCTCCTAAGATTACTGGAGCGCCGTATTCTAGTACTGGACGTATATAACTTTTATATAGTCTCATTAGTGTTTTTGGTTTACAGCCCCACTTTGGCTAGCCTATATTTAATTGTTTTTTCACTTTTAGCAAAAGTCCAAAATCCCAGGTCGTCTGCGAACTGATAGACCCCTACTGTATTACTGTAGGGATCTATTGGAATATCATTTACATAGATTAGGAATAGAAGTGGGCTGAGAACCGAGCCCTGAGGTGTGCCGGCATTAAGTGAAATTTTGTCTGAAGTCTCATTATTTATTTTGACTGAAATTTTCCTGTCAGTTATAAATGAAGACATTAATCTTACTATTTTATCTGGTAGATTTGTATTCATTAATTTATATCTTAGTCCGTTGTGCCATACGGAATCAAAAGCTTTTTCTACATCTATAAAGATTGCAGCTCCTTTATGGTGACGGCTATGTGCTATGTGCGCATCATCAGCTAGTCTGAGAATGTGTTCCATAGCACATCTTTTATTTCTATAGCCAATTTGCCATTTATTAAAGAAATTTTCTTCTTCTAATTTACTGCGCATTCTATGAGCAATTATTTTTTCAAAAAGTTTGCCTATGCAACTTAATAAACTGATTGGTCTATAGTTAGTTAGAATTTTATTGTCTTTTTTAGGCTTTGGGAGCATAATTCCTTGAGCTTCCTTCCATTTACTTGGAAAATACCCTATTTTTAAGCACTGATTGTACATAGTTTTTAAATTCTCAAATACTATTTCTGGACATTTTTTAATTATAGTGTATTTAATTCCGTCTGCTCCTGGAGCAGACCTACCTTTGGTCCTATCTAATTGTAGTTTTATTTATTGAATCGAGATATCCCTGAGTAGTATACTATCGTCGCCATCTTCTACTTTATTTTCTTTTAGAGTTGAAAAAAGCTGCGATTTTTCATTTATAGCGTTATCTATTAAATCTTTAAATTCATCATCAAAAATTTCACCTGTGTGAGTATTATGAATTTTGCCTAAAGATTCAGCGAACGTGGTTGCTGGTTACTGGCCCAGCCTTTGTTTGGTGATGCTGAAGAAGAACGTGAATTGAAGGAGGAGGACAGTGGGTTTTTTTCCATCGGAGTCTAACCCTAAATTTTTTGACTGTTTTAAATCTAAAGGTCTACATTTTTTACATCTTAATGCTGGGAGCCTATTACCTAAAATTGAAGAACTTCGACTAGTGGCGCAAAATTCGCATGCAGCAGTGATAGGTATAACAGAGACTTGGCTAGATCACTCTGTTACTGACCATGAAATTATTATTCCCAATTATACAGTGATCAGAAAGGACAGAAACCGAGAAGGGGGTGGTGTATGTATGTACATTCGAACCGACCTGGCATTTAACCAACGTAACGATATCTCGGACGACCAGCTGGAAATGCTATGGATTGAACTGCTTCTCCCTCATACTCGACCTATTTTGATATGCACTTGTTATAGACCGCAGACAACAACAAATTTCTATGATATTTTTGAAAATGTGTGTACACAAAAAGATCGTGTTTTAGATTTAGAATGTTTTTTACTAGGGGATTTAAATTCTGATTTTTCAAAAACACAGTCACCCTTATATCAGGCTTTAAAACATTTTCTATATATTTGTAACTGGGTTCAGGTTATCAAAGAACCGACTAGAATTACACCTACTTGTAGCTCAATACTAGATGTGATCATTGTTTCTGATGAGGAAAAGATCAGCCAATCTGGGGTAATTCCCATTGGCATCAGCGATCATTTTCTTACGTATTGTACAAGGCATAGTCCTAAAACAAAATTTAATAAACATAACACTATACGTTCCAGGTCAATGAAGAACTACTCGACAGAAATTTTTAATGAAAAACTCAGTGAAATAAATTGGTTCAAAGTCATAAATTGTGATGATGTTGATGTAGCGTGGTCAAATTTTAAAGATCTGTTTATGTCTGTGGTTGATAAAATTGCACCTCTCAAAGAAAAACGGTTAAAACAGAGATCTGAGCCATGGATTACATCTGAATTACTTGATGATATCAGGGCAAGAGATCAAGCCCTTGAAACTTTTCGGAAAAATAAAACTGATGACAATTATAAATATTTTTGTAACTTGAGAAACAGGGTCCAGTACAACATAAAGAAGGTTAAAAGAGACTATTTTTACAACAAAATTTCAGAATGCAAGAATTCATCTACAGACATATGGAAAGCTGTGAAATCTCTAGGTTTCACTAAATTAAAGAGCAGTGCAAAATGTATAGGTTTATTATCTGAAGACAAACTCACTTTTGATAAAAAGACTGTTGCAAATATTTTCAACACATTTTTTACTACTGTGGCAGCTAGTCTCGTTGGCAAACTACCAAACATAACTGGTGGTTATGCTGGGAATTTTGTCTATAAATATTACTAGGATAAAGGTGCTAAACAAAACTCTTTTAAATTTTCTCCTGTCGGAGAGGAAGACATTCTAAAATCTTTGCTTAGCTTGAATGTTAGTAAAGCTACTGGTCTGGATGGGCTGTCAGCTAGGTTTCTCAAGGATGGGGCAAATCAAATATCTAGTGCAATAGCACATATTATAAATTTATCTTTATATTCAGGCCGTATACCCGATGATATGAAAACAGCAAGGGTTGTTCCTCTTTATAAGAAAAATTCAAAGTCAGAACCTGGGAATTACAGGCCTGTTTCTATTTTAACTGTCATGTCAAAATTTTTAGAAAAAACTGTACATAAACAGTTAGAAAATTATTTAAGATCTGAAAAACTACTGTATGATTATCAATCAGGTTTTAGGAATTCTTATTCCACCGATTCTTGCTTAACACAACTGACAGACCAAATCAGATTTGATATGGATAAAGGAAACTATACTGGCATGGTCATGATCGACCTTCAAAAAGCTTTTGATACTGTCGATCATGAAATATTGTTAAATAAACTGAAAGCTATTGGTTTGGATGATCTTTCAACATCTTGGTTCTCATCATATTTAAAAAATAGATTTCAGAAGACTGAAGTTGATGGTATTTTTTCAGATCCCATGGAGTACCGCAGGGATCCATCTTGGGACCATTACTATTCCTAATTTACGTAAACGATATGGAGGCAGCTGTATCATGCAGATCAATTCTTTATGCTGATGATTCAGCATTATTGGTCTCAGGTACATCGGTTTCTGTCATAGAGGAAACTCTTGGACATGAACTGACTTTCCTAAGTGAATGGCTAGTGGATAATAAGCTATCCATTCACTTGGGAAAGACCGAAAGTATTCTTTTTGGTTCACATAAGAAAATACGCAAACAGTCCACCATGAAAATTATATGTGGAGACAATGAAGTTACTGCCAAAGATAATGTGAAATACCTGGGAGTTAGCCTAGACCAGTCACTGAGAGGGAAATATATAGCTGAAAGTATTTTAAAAAAGGGAAACTCTAGACTCAAATTTCTATGGAGACAGGCTAAATATTTGAATAGAAATTCTAGGAAACTTTTGGCTGCATCTTTAATTTTATGTCATTTCGATTATGCCTGCTCCGCATGGTTTGAGGGTCTCCAGGTCATCTTACAAAAGAAACTACAAATTTTGCAAAACAAAACTATGAGATTTGTTCTAGGCTACCCCCCTAGGTCTCACATTGGCATAGAAGAGTTTACTTTGTTGCACTGGATCCCAGTTTGTCAAAGGGTTAAACAAATCAAGCTAAACAATATGTACCGAATTGTCCATGGAAATGCCCCTCAATATTTAAAGCGGGACATTTCCATGGTCAATGATCAACATTCTTTTTTCACCAGAAATAGTTTTCTATCAGTTGTTCTACCCCACGTAAAATCATCGGGGAAAAAGACTTTTAGATTCTCAGCCGGTAAGATATGGAATGCGCTCCCAGTTTCTCTGAGATTAGCTGAAGACTTACTTTCGTTTAAGAAAGGAGTCAATAAGCATCTCAGAGAAGAGCTAATTACTGAAGCTCGGAGTGATTTTCATTTCTACTAATCACATTTACAATCATACAGCCTTATAAAATTAGGCAGGTATGTTTGCCGATTCATGTGCTCTAAGATATTATAAGGCCATTTTATTCAGCTCGTTTTTTACAATGTTTTTAATTATTTTATAACAAGCAGAGTCTGGAAATTGCTCCAGAAACCCTTGTAAATAATAAGAGTTCCATTTGTGTATATTATCATCGATAAAATATATTTCATCATATGCACTATTTATAAACTTTCATAATCTTTTCATATTTCATCTAGTCGAGGCAGTTTCTGCCTGTATTTTTTTGTGAAAATGCTATGACTTTCCTAGTCACCAGTTTATCTGTGATATAACCATTGACGTGTAGCTAACTACAGAATCAATGATATAACTAATGTATTTATTGAAAGTAAAAAATAACTTGCTCTTGTCGCCGCCACTCTGGAACAGCATATAGGGACCACTGCGGAAATAAGTGACCTGCACCAGGATACTTTTCAGTGTTTTTATCCCTGGTGTTCCAGAATGGTGGTCACATTGTATTTTGAATACTTAATGTATTTATCATACTTATTGTTAACCCTATTTTATGTGAATGCTGAATAAATCTATCTATCTATCTATTGCTTTTTCTAAGTCGTTTTGAGTTAAATTACCATTTTCTTTAATTATTGGCTTGGATGCGCCGCCTGATTTCTTACCATTAATACTATTGATAGTTTTCCAAAATTCTTTAGAGTCTTTAGTTTCGTCTAGTTTTTTTAGTTTGCTGATTCCAAAATTCTTCTCTATCTTTGTTTACTTGTTTACTTACTAAGTTGTTTAATTGATTATATAGAGTTTTATCCTCTGCTTTTTGCGTATTTCTAGCTAAGCGTCTAATTTGTCTCTTTAATTTAATTAATTTAATTGTTTCATTTGAGATAAAAAGTGCTTTATCTTTACGTTTTGCTTTAGGACACGCTTTATTTAGCCCTTCTTTAATTATATTGCTTATTTTTTCGTTAGCTAAGTCTAGTTCCTCTGGTGAGGGTGGTGTTGTCTACTGACCAGTCTTTTTATATCTACGCCTTGCAGACTCTCTCCAGGTGGTCTGAGTCGGTGATAACAACCGCTGGACTATCGTCTGTCACCCGCACGAAAATCTTTCCATCAAAGGTCCATGTCTGTGCACATCGCTTCAACTTTTTCTTCTGTCTCGCTAAAAAGAACAGGTTAGAGAGGTGGCGTGTCAGGTCATCAGATACATGGATATCGGTGTCTCTGAGCTCGCGGCGTCCTTTCATGAGTCGCTGTTTGACCCTCCAGCGCACAAATCTACAGATAATGGCTCGTGGTTTGTTTCCTCCGAGTCGTCTAACTCGATGTGGACGGCTCACTTCCTCTACATCTAGGTTCACCGACATCTTTTCTGCGATTCTCAGAACCAGCTTGTCTGTGTCCTCTTGTTTGGTTTCTGCAGTTGTGCACCAGATTCTCACACACTCTCGGCGACTGTGCTGTTCCTGATCATCGATTATAGAATCCTGCACCGCCTGTCGCTCCTCCATTGCTGCCACCTTCTGCTTCAACTCAGCTATCTCTTCCGCCTGTCGATCAAGCTTCTGATGGAGAGAGGCTGTAATAATTTCACTGAGACGTCTGGCGATGCGTTCATCTTCCAGTGCTGCCAGGAGGGAATCCGCAAACTCAGTTGACATCCTGACAGTCAACTTGCAGGGAGGAGGGAGGTTGGTTGAACTGGTGTCACTTGAAGGTGTTGACTCACGTTTTCGTCTCCGGCTCTCTCCGGTCGTGGGTGTGGTGAGTTGATCGCCTGACTGGAGCATTAGCACAGGCTGAGGCCTATACGTGTATAGTAAATCCGGTCACGTACAAGCAATGTCTGTACCGGCCTATACAATGTACTTATTGTCCAGATTTTCCATGAAAATATCTCGTCAAAGTGTGCCTCAAGATGAAGTCAAAGTCGTTTTTGGGTTCAATAAGTCTCTGCCAGGCATATTCATAACATCACCTGCGATTATTTGTCTTTCACATACCGGGCGTTACTTAGTTATTGGCAAAAATCACGAGATGGAAAAATCAGCTGTGTGCGCTTGGGACAGCCATTGTAATGATTTGAGCTCAAAATTTATAATCACTAGAATCGTTTAATGTAAGTTTTTGTTTAGCTATGTTGTTTAAATTTAAGGTGTTCCAAGTCACCTCGCGAATGGGGTTACTTTAGACATATTTAATGTAATTTTAAAAATAACAGTTCTTATTAACAATGTCTACATAAATATCTAGTCAAAGTTTAATACGTATAAAAAAGCTAAATTTATTATTTAATGTTGAATTTAAAGTCTAACCCATGCTCTGTATTCATAATTAATGAATAAAAATTAGCCAATATTACAATGGTGATTTGACGTTATAACGCGTTTTGTTAGAATGTTTTGTGTATATCTAGCACATATATCTTAGCAGAAATACATAATTCTGTATTATGTATTTCTGATCTTAGCCAATCAGGCTGGAATTTACGTGACATAAAGATATAACCCCAATCTTTTATAATACCGGTACCACTCACAGTGGGTGTAGTTTATACATAACCCAGTAGCCTACGTGACACTACTGAAAAAAATAAACAACACATGGGGTGACTTGGGACACTCTTAATTGTGTTTTTTTTTCAAATTAACAGAAACAACCAAAATAAAATGCAACCAGCTCAACTTAAAGTAAATATGCATGGGCATGCTATAAACTACAATACAACAGCCGAATTGTCGGATATGTTTACACAAAAATATATATCTGGTAAGTTATGGGTGCCGTAGAATGGGGTGACTTGGGACGATGGGGTGACCAGGTGACAAAGGTGCTTGACAACCACGTGAAATGTGTCCCAACTCACCCCCACTTCAAAAATTGTGTTTGTTGAAAATTCATGAATTGTGACTTTACAGAAAAATACTATTTTAGATATTATTTTTATTTTTAACATTACATTTTTGAAACTTATGGCTTTTTCATGTCCAAAATATAATTCATTCATCAAAGTATAAAGGTACACACTATTCAAAAGTAGAAGTAGGCCTAACTTCACAAATGCCCTAAAATTGCACTCACCTAAAAATGCTCAATACTGTAAGGGAGTACGTGAGAGAACTTGGGTCGCTATTTTTCAAATGTCGTTTGTGCTTATACAATTCATGTAGGCAAAATGATATATATATTTATATATGTATATGTAATTATGAAAGTTTTTGTTGTTTGGTTTTGTTACATAACGTACAGAAGTGTTAATCTTTATTGATTTTGACATAAATGCAAATAAACAAAATAAAGTGATATAACAAACTATGTGATTCTATATCACCCTCTTAACTTGACTTAACTGCCTGACCGCATAATAATCAGCGGCTCAATTGCGTTTTACTTATTTCACAATTTACTTATTATCTCAAGAACCGCTAGTCGCGATCGATTCTGATTTTTGTGTAGACCCCTATGCACTTACTTTTCTGGTCGCAAAGTTAGAATGTTTTGGTTACATTTTACTTTTTTTTTTTTTTAATTGCGGCCATTTTAAGTTTTAATTTTTTTTTTTGTAAACTAGTTATCTCGATAACTTGTTGTCCGGGTCAGTTGTGATTTTGTATATAGGCACTTACCAGCTGGCTTGCCACGAATGTAAAAGGTTTTGGTCGCCTGTCAAAAATTTTGTAAGAATATATGGCATCCATTTAAAAAAACTAACCGTTTTGTTTTTTTATTCTTTTCGTATTTTTTTACTTGGGGCAAGTTGGGCCATGGCAAGTCTAAGCTTACGCTAGGGACAAGTCGGACCATGTTCAACTTGCCCCATAAAAATGGCCCAACTTGCCTCATCTGGCGCCATTTGCAAAAATCAATTTATCCTGCATTTTAGAATTATGGACTAATTATAACCTATTAGTCAAAACATAGACTACCTGTATATGTGTCAAAATTGGGCTCAAGTTAAATGATATCTTGAAGTGTTGAAAAATGATGAGCATGAAATGCACGTCAATTTTTTTGTAAACTACAGTAAAAATTATTTTATCCGTAGTTAATTTTATTTGTTTGAAAAAGTTTCTTTCTGAATATGGTTTGAAAATAATATAATTGCTATTCACTAGATATGGCACTAAACATCCCAGTGGGTAGTCAGACTTGGCTATAGAAAGGTTGACATAATCTGCCTCACTGCCCAGCCTCCCTCACTCTCCCCTACCGGTACCTTAATAGAAGGACCCTTCCCGCCAAAACATAACACAGTTGGCACATCAACAAAATTCTGTCGCTGGTATATAAAAAGCTGACTCTTAATATACAAATTGTCATTACTGTCATATTTTAAAGTAATATTTTAATGATTTGTCCCAATTTAAGTCACCCCATCGTCCCAAGTCACCCACATGCACGTACATCATCCCGGATATGTCTTAGCCCTACAAATGATGTAGGCCTATGGTAGCCTACATAATGTTCAACTTACATAGTCATAGGTTTATACCATGTATACGGTAGGCTACATCTAGGTAGCCTATGTCCACCTAATCTAAATCTGGTAAAATCCACTTTTCCTCTAAATAATAAGTCACACTCGATCTCCCTTACAAGGCGCACTATGGTTCCCCACGAATTTCCGTTTCCAACCACAGAAAAACTTGACCACTATGGAATTCGGGGAATAACTCTTAATTGGATTCAAAATTTTCTGACAAATAGAACCCAGAAAGTAGTAGTTGATGGCAGCTCTTCAGAATCAGCTCGCGTGAGGTCCGGTGTGCCCCAGGGTACTGTTCTCGGACCCCTACTCTTTTTTACCTATATTAATGACCTCCCTTCCACGGTCTCCTCGCAGGTTCGCCTCTTTGCAGATGACTGCCTCCTGCATTGCCCGCTAAAATGTCGAGCAGATCAGGAGCAGCTGCAGAGAGACCTATCTGCGTTACAGGACTGGGCAGATCGATGGGGGATGTGTTTCAACCCCTCGATATGCTCAGTCCTGAGGGTGTCCAGGCCGAAATAAAAAAACCTGGAATTTGAGTACACCCTTAAAAGCGAAACACTAATGAACGTTTCATCAACACTATATCTTGGTGTTTGCCTTAGCGAGACCCTGGAATGGGAGGCCCACAATAACAGAATTAGGCCTACAAGTAAAGCAAATTCCACTCTGGGCTTCCTTCGGAGGAACCTGAAGGCATGTCCCCCTAAACTAAGGGAGACATGCCTATTTCTCCCTGGTCAGATCATCCTTAGAATACTCTTCAGCAGTTTGGGACCCCTTTAGACAAAAAGATATTGATAAATTAGACAAAATTCAAAGATCAGCAGCAAGATTTGTCACCCAAATTTATAGACAAACAGCCAGTGTGACATCTCTCCTTCAGAACCTGGGCTGGACTGACTTGAAAACAAGACATAAAAATTCTAGACTTGTAAGCATGTTCAAAATTTTAAATGAGCTAGTCGAAATTCCTATCAATGACCGTTTAATCCCAGGGGACAGAAGAACACGTGGTGGGCACAATCAGGCCTATAAACATCTTAGAGCTAACACCACACTGGGACAAAATTCTTTTTGGCATCGAACTATCCCTGATTCTCTTCCGGCAGCTGCCATAGAATCAAAAACTGTGGTAGCATTCAGTCAGCTGGTTGACTAAATCTACCAGCCCTTTCCCCCCTCCAGCCTGATACTCCACATAGGAGTACAAAGTCAAAGTCAAAGAAGATAAGTTTAGGTTCCTATATATATTTTCATCTTCCCTACCCTCCCCAATGCTGGTTTGTTTGCTGGTCGCAAGGTGGAGCGCAATACAAACATGGCTGGAACGGCGCGTACCGGAATCAACAATAAATGCTTCACGTTTGTCTAAAATTATGTTTTAAAGGTGTGTTCAACCTACGGAAATGTGACATTTGTATTGCAATAAAACTAAACCTATCTGTAAATTAATCTTCCCAAGACATTTTATGTGAAACTTGATAGAATGCCAGATATGTTTTATTTTGTTTCCGAGCTCTGTTTTGGATCAGTTGTCAAACTTTCCAATTTTCGGCGTGCCTGAACACGCTAAACTTGTGGCGTTGTGCAGTTCGACTCTATCTATTAATCATAAGATCTAAC
Organism: Flabesymbios commensalis; assembly: GCA_964017125.1. Lineage (NCBI taxonomy): Eukaryota > Metazoa > Annelida > Polychaeta > Terebellida > Flabelligeridae > Flabesymbios > Flabesymbios commensalis. The sequence goes on from OZ024905.1 coordinate 80,327,355, forward strand.
GTTACATGTAGTGTGCTGTGGCCTAATCCTCGTATTGAATTGAACATAACCACACTGCCAGGTAGCCTGTTACGTTTATAATTATTTAGGCTTAGGGCGTTAGGCCTATCTTAATTTCTTAACTGAAAGTTAAACCCTAGCCCGGCCTAGGGCTAGGCTATACTATAGCCAGGCCCTAAGTAAATAATAAATAGGAAGGTATCAGAATGGTTTGCCACAGGAAGGTTCACCACAAAATTGGAAGGTTCGCCACAGCTTTGCCTTTGGAAGGTTCGCCACAAATGTCATAGGAAAGATCGCCACAACGTTAGAATGCATTATAAAGCGTTTATTATAATAATTATAATCATTAATGTTATTGATAAAATAAATATATTTTATCAATAACCTCAGGTGTTGTGATGAGGATTCTTGTAAGTCAATCGCTAATTCAGACCTGCCAGCGTGAGCCGCTCGTGAAATGTCAACAGCTTCGATGAGTTGCGAGTCTTTGATTAATTCGCTCCACTAATGCTCGCAAAAGTCAATGAAAAATGTACTGAAATCAAGAGGTCAGAAACGATTGCAATTTATTATTTTATAGAAAATAAACAAAGTATTGTAGACAATGTCTACAGCTTCAATGAGGAAGATAAAAAAAGGAATGTGTGTGGTGTTCCGATGTATTAATTGATGTGATTAATAAATTTTGTTAATATCGTCATATATTTGTGTTAATTTCATATATTCTTATAAAAAACAAAGTAAAACTGAGCCTGGAAACTATAGACCTGTTTCCATTCTCAGTGTTACTTCCAAAATTCTTGAGAGAATAGTGTACAACCAGCTGGAACACTACTTGAAAGAAAAGAATTTGTTATATAAATTGCAATCAGGTTTTAGACCATCTTTTTCTACTGGTACTTGTATTACTTTTCTTATGGATTATATACGTTCAGAAATGGATTTTGGAAATTATATCGGCATGGTGATGATTGACCTGCAGAAAGCATTTGACACCGTAGACCATTCTATTCTTGAAAATAAACTAAAAGCTATAGGCCTTGATGGAAATGCAATCACTTGGTTCGATGCATACCTGACAAATAGGATGCAGGTTACTGATGTAGGTGGAATTTTTTCTGATCCCAAGGTTGTTCCTTGTGGAGTACCACAGGGATCAATCCTGGGGCCTCTTCTTTTTTTGATATACGTTAATGATATGGAAGCATCTGTCTCCTGCAAACTAATACACTATGCTGACGACTCTGCCCTGTTAGTATCGGGAAAACACATAAAAACTATTGAAAACGTTTTGGGGGACAATTTGTTGTCTCTCAGCAATTGGCTGATAGACAACAAGTTGTCTCTCCACCTAGGTAAAACAGAATCTATTCTATTTGGAACCAAACATATGCTGTCAAAACATTCCAAATTAGCTATTTCTTGTGGAAATAATGTAATTACATCAAAGACTGTCATTAGGTATCTCGGGGTAGATCTAGAGCAAACACTCAGCGGCACAGCTATTGTTGAAAATATTTTGAAAAAAGGAAATTCGCGACTGAAATTTTTGTACAGACAGGCAAAATATTTGAACACCAGATCTAGAAAATTGTTAACATCAGCCCTAATTCTTTGCCATTTCGACTATGCATGTTCTGCCTGGTATAGCGGCCTCCAAAAAACTATGAAACATAAACTCCAAATTTTACAAAACAAAACAATGCGGTTTGCTCTTGATTTATCCCCCCGGACACATCTAGACATCACACATTTCCTAAAGATGCAGTGGCTTCCAGTGGATGTCAGAGTAGAACAATTAAATCTCAACATCATGCACAGGATTGTCCATGGCGGAGCTCCATGTTATCTTACTGAGAGTTTTGGTATGGTCAGTCAGGTGCATGATGTTGAGACAAGACATAGAACGTTGTCTGTCTCCCTGCCATCCACTGGGAGAAACGGATCTAAGGCTTTTAAATTAAATGGTATAAAATCATGGAATAAACTGCCTTTAAAAATAAAGAAACTGAACTCATTGGCACATTTTAAAGAAGCTGTCAGACTTTACCTAATAGATAGACTAGTTAGCGAATACAACTCAGACTTTCTATATTACTAGATTGTCTGAGTTGTATATGAATTTATGCAATAAATTGTATATAATTTTTTTAAATAATCATATATTAACGCTTAGTCATTTATGTGATAATGTTATGACTAGAAGTGTATGTTGTGATCATGGAAAAATGTTTTTTTTTTATTTATAATTTATTTTATATAAACTTTTTACAAGTATTTTCAATTAAATTTGCTGTAAACCTTTTCAGTCGCCATCTGGTCTACTTTTCAGGGACCACTATGGAAATAAGGGTCACCAGACCCTTTATAGTGTATTTTATCCCTGGTGACCAGTATGGTCGCCCTGATTGTTTTATATCATGCTTACATGTTACTGTTCACTGAAATAAATCAAATCAAATCAAAAGAAAGACCAGATGGAACACAGACTGCAGGAGGATCGCTGCTGCGATACTGGGCTGTGCGGACGAACATAGCATCAGGGTGTGACATTAACCTTTTGTATTAGACCAGCAGGTCTAGTAACCTTAGTTTATCACTAGACCTGGTGACATGTCACTAGACCAAGTAAGCTCGAATCTGATACGGTATGGACTTAAAAAAATAAAACAAATTATGTACAAGTGATGTACAACCCGCAATCATTTTGATTTTTATAAAAAATAGGTAAAAATAACAAAGACAAACATTATATATTATAATACCATAATAATCACTTGTTATTTCACATTGAAGAGTCAATTTAGATGATATCAAGTCACATAATCAAATGATATAAATAACAAATTTGCAGTGTTATATGTAGCCTAGTTGTTGTGGGTCTACATCTTGTTTTAACACTGGGGGAGCGTTGTACAGGTGGACCAGCATTGAATAACACCTGTGTGTGTTGTGTAATTAATCGTCGAGTTGTGTCAGAATGAAGACACCATGTCAGTTTTGCTTACAACAAAAGTAATGACTGTTCATAATCATTGCACTAGTGAGCATTGATTTACAGATTTACAAGTGCCCCTGTTAAATTCCCAGCGATAATGCGACGCCAATTTATAGGCTTAATGCTAAGTAAGATTTGAAGCATCTGTTTCTAGCGCTAGCTCATGTTTTGACTGTTAGCAGTTGGCGTCCACTGGTCATCCAAATATGTGAGGTATGGATCTTTTTCTACTATATAGTAGCGCCGAGAGACACAGGACTTGACACGTGCTCAACCCATACGAGCTGTTGCAGCATTGAATCAATGTAGCGCACATGTAGCCTATGCATGATGTCCCTGCAGAGATGATATAGGCCTACCACCATTTAATCAATGGCGGGCTAAAATCGGCAAGAGTGGATGACGTAATCGGGACGGTCTGCAGACATTCTGAGGCCTACAGTACACACTCTGTGAAATTAGACGTAGGGGCCTAAATTTAATCAGTTAGGCCTACGTCTTTTTAAACCATTCATACAGTATGCCGCCGACGCATTTCTATTATTCTGATGTGTCTTAAAACAAATACCATATTAAGATATTGTCGTGCCAAATGAGAACATTCAAAGATGAAATGTGATGGTAACTGCGTCGTCTAAGACTATAAAGAGGGCCGTGGCTGCATAGGGTTTCAGCCTGTATTAATACACCAGTTACAACTGCTGCCAGTGCGTTCACAGTAGTCTCGTGAGAGTGGATGGAGGCTGGCACGTGCAGGGAGGTCTAACCAATGTCGCCTGGCTTAATGACAGCGCCGCGTTGTCTTAGTACCGCTACTGCAGACTATCCATGCACTAGTCAGAAATGCTGACAATACTAGTGTAGGCCTAGTGACGTTACATAAGCAGATAAGGCCTTGAATATAATATACTCGACCAGCAGGTCCAGTGCCTGAGAATGTGTACTCGTCCGGTGCCAGGATTACTGGACTGGGTCGAGCGGTTGAGCGTTAGTGTCGCACACTGTAGCATTGCCCTGCTGTAAGACAATGAAAAAGAAGAGGCCCATGGAACTCCTGAACAATGTTCACCGGCAGAAAATCATAACAAAAAGGCTGATGTAGATGATGCCGGCCGGTTTCGTTTATTTAAACTTCATCAGGGTACAATTTGTTGATGATAATCACTGCCTTATATAAGGTAAAAGTTGTGAACACATGCCATAGAGTGAACCGCCGGCGGTTCACAGTGAACCGCCAGTGGTTTACACAATGCAATGAAGGATTCTGGGAGAGCCTTGAATTGGTTTAGATGTTTTTTGTAATAGAATCGAACCCCCAAGGATGGCCAGTATACTGGGAAATTCTTTGGGGTTTCTCTCAAAAAATAGAATACAGACAAAGCCAAAATGGCAGCCGGAGAGCAGTAGGTGGAGTTATAAAATGAGTCAATGAATATGACGTGGTAGATATATATAGTCAACAAACTCATCACAATTAGACATACAGTAGATATGAATATACAGGACAGCTAAATAAGAGAACAAACAGTGAGGGATAATCTTAACATAACACATTGTTCACATTATCATCAACATATTGTACCCTGATGAAAAAATAAACGAAATCGGTTGGCGCAATCTACATCAGCCTTTTTGTAATGATTTTCTGCCGGTGAACATCAGGAGTTTCATGGGCCTCTTCTTTTTCATTGTTCATTGTCATGTCTCAATGATAACTATCGCCGAGATGACAATATAAAATTATAATAAAGAGTTGATAAATGGTTTGAACATAAAACGATGAGCAAACGGAGAATAAACAAACAACACGAACTCTGAAAGAAATGAAATGAATTTAATGTAATATTATATATGAATTCCGAAACAAAAATAGATAAATACAAAATGATGAAAAGTCTGATGAGGTGAAGTTATAATTTCAATAGCCGAAGCTCACAATAATTCCAAAATCCAAAATACGCCTTACCGCTAGTGGGGTGAACAGAAAGTGAATTCTGTTCACGAAACGGGGTTCTATACACCCCGAGCCCGCCCACATAATCACGCAATGTTCACTTGCTGATTATAGCGGTCAATTCAACAGTGTCAATAGTTCACTACTCCGATACAGCTACAGCGGTAACTTCTTAAAGTAGAGCGTACACAGCCACTCCCCAGATACTGTTGTTGTAGATCAGCGGCCGTGGCCGTAACACCCTCCGAGTTGAAGGAGACGTATACCTACAAAAAGAAAACTGAGCAAGTATCTTTGTATCAGCAGTAACAGTCATTATCAGTGATTATATGATATAAATGATAATTATACATTTCAAGATCTAGATAAAGCATCAGCTATTACATTTTCCGAGCCTTTAATATGAACAATCTTTAGGTCATATTCTTGCAATACCAAAGCCCATCTAAGCAGTCTCATGTTGTGATTTTTCATTCTGACTATAAATGTTAATGGGTTGTGATCAGTGTAAACAATAATAGGATAGCCACAACTCCCTAGATACACATCAAAATGTCTCAAAGATGATAAGAGAGCAAAAGCCTCTTTTTCAATGGTACTGTAATTTCTTTGAAAATTGTCGAACTTTTTTGAAAAGTAACATACAGGATGCTCTAAGCCCTGTTCATCATCTTGGAGCAAAACGCCACCCATCCCATAATCACTCGCATCAACTGCTAGTTTAAAAGGTTTTTCAAAGTTAGGAGCAGTCAAAACAGGATTTGAATACAACATCGACTTAACTTTGTCAAAAGCAACCTGACATTGATTATCCCATGCAAAATCTTTTCTCTTTTTAAGCAGATTGGTAAGTGGTATTACAACATCTGAGAAATTCTTACAAAATCTTCTGTAATAAGAAGCCATGCCTAGGAATCTCATGAGGGCTTTTTTATTTTCTGGTATTTTAAAATCAGATATACCTTGAACCTTTGATTGAATTGGAGCAACTTCTCCATTACCGACAACATAACCAAGATAATTAATGGTAGCCTGCCCAAACTCGCTCTTTGAGAGGTTAATAGTCAATCCAAATTCTAATAATCTCTCAAATAACGCCCTTAGATATTCAAGGTGAGATTCCCATGACATAGAATATACCACAATGTCATCAATATAGCAATCTGTACCCAACAGACCAGCGATAATTTTATTCATCATACGCTGAAATGTGGCTGCAGAGTTTTTCAAACCAAAGGGCATAGCCTTGTATGAAAATAAACCCTTTGAGGTCACAAAAGTAGAAATTTCCTTTGCCCTCCCTGTAAGCGGAATCTGCCAGTATCCCTTCATTAAATCAAATTTGCTGACAAAAACAGCCTTCCCGACTTTGTCTATGCAATCGTCTACACGGGGAATAGGATAAGTATCTGTTTTTGTGACCTCGTTAACCCGTCTGAAGTCGGTGACAAACCGGTAGCTCTGATCAGCCTTAGGTACCAAAATGCAAGGAGATGACCAAGAACTACCCTCCTTACACTCTTCAATTACATCAATATTTAGCATTTTCTGAACTTCATTATCAAGAGCAGCTTGTTTTACAGGTCCGACTCTGTAAGGGTGCTGCTTACATGTTTTTTGACAGCTAGACAAAAGTTCAATATCATGTTTTATTTTGGTCGTTTTCTTAGGCACATTAGAGAATAATGGTTTAAACTCTTGAATCAGAGCCTCTATATCACTCTGTTGTTCTAGTGTTAAATGTGACAATTTTGTCTCTTTGACATTATTCACAATCTCGGTGTTTTCTAACTTTATGTCATGCCCTTTACCAGAAAAATCAGTCTGCTTCTCCTCATGGACAACAGGAGAGACTCCCTGTACTGACTTTCTTTTTTCTACGACCAGGTGTCGCCACAACATAATTTAGGTCCCCTACCTTTTGTACAACCTGAAACGGACCCTGGTACTTTGCTTTTAATGGACTACCAGGAAGTGGTAACAAAAGTAACACCTGATCTCCTACATCAAATTCACGTGGAACACTTTTTCTGTCATACTGACGTTTCATATCATCTTGTGACTCAAGCAAATGGGACTTAGCAGTTTTACATGCAGATGCTAACTTGTTTTTCATGTCAATAACATATTTACATACATCACCACTTTCTTTATTAGATAACCATTTATCTTTGATCAATTTAAGTGGACCTCGTACAGTATGCCCAAAAACGAGTTCATTAGGGCTAAATCCCAATGACTCTTGTACACTATCACGGGCTGCAAACAGTAAGAAAGGCAGACCAACATCCCAATCATTATGATGCTCAGTGCAATACGCTCTTAGCATGTTTTTCAATGTCCCGTGGAACCTCTCCAAGGCACCCTGAGATTGAGGATGATACGCGCTTGACGTGATATGTTCAATCCCCAGTTCTTTTAGGAATTTTTTGAATTGCTTTGACTGGAAGTTAGAACCGCAATCGCTCCTTATTACTGTTGGCAGACCGAAAAAAGAAAAGTAACCCTTTAATGCCTCACATATAGCAGGCGTCCTTATTGATCTCAAGGGAACAGCTTCGGGAAAACGAGTAGAGGAACACATTATAGTCAAAATATACTGTTTTCCTGAACCTGTCCTAGGCAAAGGGCCAACACAATCAATAATCAAAGTGGAAAATGGCTCTTCAAATGCAGGGATTGGTTGCAATGGCGCTCGTGGTGGTTTTTGATGTGGTTTACCAGCCATTTGACAGATATGACATGTTTTACAATGATTGGAAACATATTTTTTAGCACCATGCCAAAAAAAATGACGCAATAGGCGATCATATGTTTTCCTGACACCTAAATGTCCTGCCATAGGCGTGTCATGGGCTAATTTCACAATTTTGTCACGATATTGGGTCGGGACAACAATCTGATAATGTACCCTCCAGCTATCATCTGGCGGGGCATCGGGTGGACGCCATTTTCTTAATAAAACCCCATGTTTCATAAAATAGCATCGTGATTGATTTTCTATTTCTTCCTCAGATACCACCTTCTCCCACAAATTATTCAAGCTAGGGTCCCCATGCTGTGCGGCGATCAGGTCAGACGTTTTCAATGGAAGATCATTAAATTGACCACCCGGTTTTAGGGATAACCCGTCCTTTTCAACATTAATATTTGATCCCGTATTTGTTTCAGTGGATTTACGATCTGAGGTCCCATCAGCCGTCACAGGATCAACGTCAACTTTATCATTATCAACATTCAATGATTTATTCCCAGACCTTGCAATTATGTGCTCATCTTTATCATCAAATAACATTGGCAATTCTAGGTCATCATTATTGTCAATATCTTTTAGCATTTCCCTACGCTGAGAGCGTGTAACAACACATGATTTAAATAATTCGGGATAAGTTTCACCCAACCTCCCGATATCCTCATCTACTTCAGAAGGTATTGTACACATGTGCGGTAAAGGAGACACTTCGCCACCCGCAAGGTCATTGCCAAGTAGGAACTCTACCCCGTTCATTGGCAGAGTTTTAGTCACACCCACTTGCACTTTGCCTTTAACAAGACCACACTGTAAATTAACCCAAATTAATGGTAAACTGAGATTATTCCCCCCAACACCCTGAATAATCACACTTTCATTAGTTGAAATCTGCGACATCGGTACAGGAAGTGAGGATGATAACAGTAAACTTTGTTGTGCCCCAGTATCACGTAGTATATTTACTTTATGGGCTTCAGACCCGGACAATGACACAGTGCCAACAGACATAAACGGCGCATAGCTTTTGTCAACATTCACATTAATTTGTTTTTCAGTCACACATTTACTAAGCTTATCGCACATTTTCACGTTATCATTTGTAACTTTTCTCACCAGGTGACCCATTCCTGCTTTTTCGGGTTTACTCATGGTAGGTTTGCCGGCTTCCTCCCACTTTTTACATTTAAAGTATGGATGCCCAATTGCTTTGCAAAACCAGCATGGTAATTTCTCATATTTTTTCAATTTATCTCTATCATTCTGTGTGTTCCTACTTGAACCACCAGACTTTTCATAGGTTTTTGAATTAGAATCTCCCGAACTAGGGGATCCTTTTACCCATACCTTTTTATGTATATTTGATCGTTTGTGTATCAAAGCAAACTCATCTGCTTTAACCCCTGCATCCCTTAAATTTGATACCTCTTTTTCATTCAAATACACGCTGATGTCACTCGATACCGAATTTCTGAATTGCTCAACCAAAATCAGCTGTCTCATTTTTTCAAAATCAGTACCAACTTCAACAGATGTACACCAACGATCAAATAATAATTCAGACTCATAAGCAAATTCAGCATAAGTCTCATTATCTTTTTTCTTTAATTCTCTGTACTTTTGCCTGTACGCTTCAGGTACAAGAGAGTACTTTAACAATATTGTCTTTTTCACGTTTTGATAATCCCCAATTTCACTAGCAGGCAGTGCGGCAAAAGCTTCCTGGGCTTTACCTTTCATCCTACTCTGTAAAAGTAAAACCCAGCTCGATTCAGGCCATTTAGCAGATAAAGCAGCTTTTTCAAATACTTGAAACCATTTTTCAATGTCATCATCCTGAAATGCAGGCACAAATTTCACCGCCTGATAAGGATTAAAATTACTTGTACTAGAAATACCCTTTTCCATAGATAATTTATGCTGCAAATTGGCTTTTTCTCTTTCGAGTTGAATTTTAGCTAATTCAATTTCTTTTTCATGTTCGTACCGAATCCTAGCTAATTCAGAATCAGCCTGTAGTTTTTCTCTAGCCAGAGTCATCTGATCTGACTGAGACAAAACTTCAAACTCAACTAAATCACCATCAGTTAGCAACTCTTCGGTAACATAATAATTCACAACTGCTTCCTTCAAATCAGCTTTTCTAGGATTTTTCTTTGTATAGCTCAAATCATAATGCTTGCACAATTCTAGCAACTCATTATGTTTCAATTTATCTATTAATTCCTTTTTAGGGTTGGTTTCGAAATTCATTACAAATTCGTCCACGTCAAAATTTCCCATGTTCTTTATTTAAACTCCGGCGCTCAACGGCTCTATGTTCAAACACTATTTATGTCTCGGACTTGAGCCCCCATATATGTCATGTCTCAATGATAACTATCGCCGAGATGACAATATAAAATTATAATAAAGAGTTGATAAATGGTTTGAACATAAAACGATGAGCAAACGGAGAATAAACAAACAACACGAACTCTGAAAGAAATGAAATGAATTTAATGTAATATTATATATGAATTCCGAAACAAAAATAGATAAATACAAAATGATGAAAAGTCTGATGAGGTGAAGTTATAATTTCAATAGCCGAAGCTCACAATAATTCCAAAATCCAAAATACGCCTTACCGCTAGTGGGGTGAACAGAAAGTGAATTCTGTTCACGAAACGGGGTTCTATACACCCCGAGCCCGCCCACATAATCACGCAATGTTCACTTGCTGATTATAGCGGTCAATTCAACAGTGTCAATAGTTCACTACTCCGATACAGCTACAGCGGTAACTTCTTAAAGTAGAGCGTACACAGCCACTCCCCAGATACTGTTGTTGTAGATCAGCGGCCGTGGCCGTAACATCATATATTCTTGATATATTGACCTAGGCGCGGCTAATACTTGTAAGCACAATTATGTTTTATTACATTTTATTAGATATATTTATTTAAACAACGCATTGCGAAGAACAGAAAAAAGAAGTTAACTATCAGTAACAGTACGTAGGCCTATATTTATTTAAACAACTAATCCGCCGACATCATAATTCACGAGAAACAGACAGAAAAACATTATTATCAGTAAACAGTATATCTCTTGTGGTAGGCAAATCTCTTAGAGTATCTGATGTTTAATATTATCAGTAACCTATAGGCGTAGCAGGGTTCGAAATTAAGGGTAGTCCGCTAGTCCGAACACTGGTAAAAATAGCTGCGGACTTTTAAACATTTATGTTTACTAGTACTGCTGCTCTAGTAAAAAACGGCGCCTCAGTGATTCCATTAATCAGCTGCAATCCCTGTGGTAGCAAAGCGAGAGACGATGTGCCGCGGTCAGACTCGTGTCAATTTGCATACATGTATACCCAGCCCACGTGTGATATTTGGGCAGCGTTGTGGGAGTTCCGGGACAGCATTGTGGCAGTATTGACCCACAGTCATGTGTTAGCGAGGAAGGATCTTTTCAAACTGTCATCCCAAAGTGTGTCACATTGTCACTGTCAAAGACGACGATCATTTAAAATAAAAACATAGGCCTATATATTGCTCTAATCATGCTAGTAGAGAGTGCTTTAATGTTTTAATAGAGGGTGATTCGACAAAAAAACTAACATTAACAGGAGTAGCTAAACCTACGCTAAATGTCACAGCCGTCTTTATTATTAAACCTCTGACATGTCCCTGGTAACCATCTTCATTCCGATGTGAATAAATATCAAGAGATGTAACATGCAGATGTAACCAAACATACATTATGAAAATACATATATATTTGAAAAATACGAAAATATTTAATTATAACGGCGGAAACTGATTTTCAACGCCACATAGGCCTACATGTAATATTCGACAATATTAATCCCCTGTGAGACTGAGATGGTCAGTCCAACAGTCTACTTAGCGTTACGCGAAGAACAAAGCGATCAGTGGCGATTGTGATATTACACAACAGACCAGTTAACACAAGTCATTTACCCAATTCTGGCCTAATGTTGGTCCACCGTCCTCGACGCTGGCCCAGCTATAAACTATCATTAGGTCGACATCTTGTGTTTGCCGGATATGGTCAGGTGTGGGGGAACAGTGTCGCCTGCTCACATGTCAGAAATCGCTCACCAAGTTAAAAACTGAATGATGTTGCGCCGTCTGTGACATTGTCACAACCTTAGTCCAACATTTTGAGTTTACTGTGCGTCAATATTATATGATCCTATTCTCCCGCTGCCCAGTATAAAGCAGGGGTAAGCATGGCGCTAGCTATTAAAACTATTGTGGCTAATTCTGACCAGTCGTCATTGGCGGTCTGATTGGTAGTGGAACACTGGTTGACAATTAGGCCTTACAATGATCATGTCAAACTTCTCTGTGTTTGCTTTGCTGCCAACGGCCTTTGCGGGGTGTCCCATCACAAGTATAGCATGTATAGTAATATCATTTAATAACCTAATTCTCATTCTCAAAAATTCCAATTAAAGGTCACTACTATTGATACTTTGTTTATGTAATATTATTGCTGTAGTATTATCACTGTACTAGAGAGAAGTGGTCACTATCGTAGAAATATTTTTTTATAATAACGTGACTGACATCACTTTGCGACCGGCAGAAATATAAAAAAATGCTAGTGTTTAAAATCAGTCATGCCCCTGACAAACGACCACCCCTTTCATATGACCGTTTTTATGTGGCCGTAACTGGGGTCGCATAAAATAACTGTATTTCAGAACTAGTAAAACATCTACCGGACTAGTAAAATTTAAGTTTTAATAGTCCTGCTCATTGGTAAAAAAAATGGCTAAGTTCTATCCCTGCGTAGTCGAAAGTTAAGAAATATAAAATATTTATAGAAGTGATAGTCAAATCCCTGAAGATGCCGTGATATGTTACGCGTCACCCGGTATCGGCGCGAATATTGTTAAGCGCTGTTCAAACATCAAAGGAGGAGGTGTGATGGTAGGGTCACTGTTAACCCTAGAAATGTCCAAGCCGATTTTATCAGCTTTATTTAAAATTTACAACTGTCAAAGCCGATTTTATTGGCTTTATTTAAATAAAGTTGTTTTGAGGCCGTTTTTCCCGCATCTCCCGTCATGTAATGACTGCAAATCCATGACGTGTGGCAATATGTAGCCGATATTCTAATTGGCTGGGAAATGCCCTCATGGACCAATCAGAGAGCGTCTTACAATCTGTCCTGGTTCGTCATCGCTTCCGCTCAGGATGTCAACAAATTGACATTTTGTGTTTCGCTTGAATGTTTAACATCGACTTTGATCAAGTTTAAATTATCGAATGTTTTTATAGATGTGTCACTTTAGAAATACAAATATGTTGAATCATTTTTTTCATATATTCATTTACTATAGCCATTACTATTTGTTCAAGAATGGCGCAATGAATTTCCAACAAGTATTGAAAATGCTCAAATCGCGGCGTCACCATTTTGGAATTACGGAAAAAACCGAGTGGAAATCGGCGGACATCGGCTGGCATTCGGCGGCTTGGCCTAACGGCTCAAAATGAATGGGCATATCGTTAGTTGTTCCCTGGTCCAAACTGTTACTGAAGCCACACCTATGTTTTAAAGTAATGTTGTGGGGCTGTTCACGTCTTAGACTATATACAGGCATACAATATCCTAATAACATGTAAACATATCACGGTTGGTCAATTAGACATGGCATTGCTGCACTATCATGCCTATGCTCTAAATCGATCTTTTCCTGACACATTAAAGGTTGAAAACACATAGTGTAGGGTCTTCTTCCTCAGAGATGCTTATTTTATGACATTTTTCAACACTTTATGTCAACAAATGTGATCGACTTCCATCTAGAGCTACATGTAATTGTATGGCAACAAACTTTTTTTGCCGCTTTTTAGCAAATGGCGGCCATCTTGGATATTTTTTGCTTTTGGCTCTTTACAATAACAGGTATATATGTTAGATCGTGGATTTTTCATGAGAAATAACGTATGAGCTCGCTACTCTCGGCACTCCCGTTCTGAACGCTAACTGCTCTAAAATTGAAATTAAAATTGATTTATTTACACCAATTTTTTTTTTAAGCTACTCAGTTTATAACAGTGATCATTCCTAGATGTCAAGTACCACACAATTCTTTTATTTACAACCATTTATGTGGACTCAAACCTGTTTTAAGTGACATGACTGGTGATTGGCGGCCATTTTGGGCGGCCATCTTGGATTTTTCGCTCACCAGGGGGAGTTGTCATAGCAACCACTTTGTAGCCCGCGACCCACTGAAACTAAATATATATGGTTTTACATGTTTTTTGACAAGAAAAAAATAGCCATATCACTCTGAATCCAAGAAGTCATTTTTCATCAAAAATGCCTGACATTGTACAGACACAGCACCCAAATCTTGGACATAGCTAGGGTTAACGCACCAACATTGCAAGGATGTAGGTATTTGTGTGCTGGCAATTTTTCTCATAATCATTCGATCTCTGCTTACCACACTACATGCTTTATTTTCTACAAAGGATTCTTTATGCATTGCCTGCACAGAAGTGGTCAGACCCCGTCAACATGCATTCAAATGTGACGTATATGTGACAATGGCAACATAGAAAATGCGAACCCGGTGACACGGGTATTACTTTACAAGAATACCGTGTTATGGTCAGAACAGACGATCGAAACGTTTGCTTGGTACTGCGCCAACAATGTAACCACAGACTTATTTAAATTCTTTATTTTTCTTATTTAGGAATGCACATTTATAAGAAAAATATATATTTTATTATTATTTTAATAGTATATATCTTCGTATAATTGTGTTATCATTGTATAATGTGTTATTTTTAAATGTTTTTGTTGTCTTTAGTGAAATAAATATATTTTCACATTCAATAAACAGTAGTAACTTGTTTTATAATGCATTCTAACCTTGTGGCGAACCTTCCTGTGAAATTTGTGGCGAACCTTCCAATTTTGTGGCGAACCTTCCTATTTTGTGGCGAACCTTCCTGTGGCGAACCTTCCCTGTGGCGAACCTTCCTGTATTCATCTATCTAGACTATAGTCTGTCCGACGGTAAAGGATAGTCCAAAATGAAAGTTAGCTTTTTGGTATCCAGTGAGTCAATTCTCAAGCGATTGTCATGAAATTTTGTAAACCCTATTTTCTAGTCATTTGGCATCGATCCTGAGAAAATCATGAAATTTTTTTTTGAATTTATGCAATGTTTTCACCTTTGCATAAAATAGTTGTGTCTTCAGCATACAATAACTATCTAACTATCGCATGTTTTTCGCAGATTTCTCAGTCAATTCTCAACCAATTTTCATGAACTTTAGTGAGGATTTTCAGGGCTGGAAGTTAGATTTTTTTCTTGAAGCCATTCAACAAAATATTTTCACCTGCTCGCAAACCAATTTTTTTAATATGCCTACAAGCAACTTACGCAACTTCTTAGTTCTGCAACTTCTTATCTTAACTAAAAAAAGAATCTTCTTATCTTAGCAATGTAGCATTTCGGGGCATTTCTAGTATGTTGATCTAGAGACCTTTCCAAAATGCATTGTGAAAAAAAAAAATTATGTTGCAATTTGTGCCGGGTCTTGTCACTACATTGACTAGACTATTGCTCTCACTGGTCTTGTCATTGGAAATGTCATTTTCTGTTTCTAATCACCGTACACTAGCCAGTTGACTCTGCCTTCCAATAGACTTGAAATGTTCTTACTCTCTAGTCTTGTCCTTATCGTACTGGCAGTGATGTCAATTTTTTTGTGAGGGACAGAATCAATGCCGAATTTTCAGTGAGTTAATCTAGTTTTCTCTGCAGCCTGAGTAGGGGCTGTCCCTTCCCTGGGTTCACCTGTACCCACTGACAAGAACACGAGGCAATTATAATCGTTCTGTCTGAGTAGATATACTAGAGCGTACTAAGTAGATCAGTCAGTGAGCATTTCTAGGCTGGACCAGAGAAACAGCGGGGATACTGAGAGGAGGGGTATTAAAATACATATGTACAGGGGTAGATTTTAGTGAAAATTTGTGGTGTTCAAACGGAACACCACAAAAATAATCTGCCGTTCCGTACCTAAAAATATTGTTCCTGTACAAAAGTTAACTACATCTTGCAAAGAAAAGAGAAACGAGCCAACCGTGAACCGATAAAAATCACATTAAATGTCAATTAGCCTATCAAAAATTTTGATGTCGATGCACAGGGCGTTGTTTTGTAGATCACGATATCTCGGCCGTTGATTTATTAATTTTGAGCTGTAAATGTGTACAGCGCTTCTACGAATTGTGATTTACCACTGTCTAAGTTTTTAGAAAGATAGCGTGAGAAATGAGCCAAATTGATACAGATAAAAATCACCCATTAAATGCCAATCAGTCAATGAAAAATTACGATGTCGGCACACCAGGCGTCGTTTTGTAGATTGCGATATCTCAGCCTCTCGTTTATTATTTTCACTTTAGATTTGGAAGGCCCTTAGAATACTAATAGCAATTTCCGAATATCTGAATTTTCAGAAAGATAGTATGAGAAATGAGTGAACTATGAGCCGATAAAAATCAATTATCAATTGACAATTGAGCAATCAAAAATTACTATGCCGTCGCACCAGGCGTCGCTTTCTAGATCGCGATATCTCAGCTGTTTATTTCTTAATTTTGCTGATAATTTCGTATTCTACTAATAGCCATTTCCCAATAGCTGAATTTTTAGAAAGATTGGATGAGAAAAGAGTCAACTATGAGCAGATAAACATCGCTGATTAAATGCCAATTGGCCAATTGAAAATTAAAATGTAAGCGCACCAGGCGTCGCTTTGTAGATCTCGATATCTTGGCCATTCATTTCTTAATTTTGCTGACAATT
This sequence comes from Flabesymbios commensalis, assembly GCA_964017125.1. Classification (NCBI taxonomy): domain Eukaryota; kingdom Metazoa; phylum Annelida; class Polychaeta; order Terebellida; family Flabelligeridae; genus Flabesymbios; species Flabesymbios commensalis. The sequence continues at coordinate 80,343,922 of OZ024905.1, forward strand.
TGTGTAGCCCTTCTACTAATACTGATGTTCGATCGTCTTCATTTTTAGAAAGAAAGAAATTTAATTATCACAAAATATAATATACACTTTATTTGAAATAAAGAAAATTTGTTGTGACAATTAATGATTCCGGCCATGCCTCTTGTGTCATGTAAAATCCCACCACAAATTTTACTGACTGTACCTTCCAGACAAATCGAGACAGCATGTGACAACGGCCCGGGCCTTGACAGTGCTAGACCACCTTCTCTTATATCACCTCAACACTGCCACGGCGCCGTGTCTGTTTTGATAAAGCCCCTTCCCCTAACACCCCTGTCGTCTCACAGCAAAACACAAGTTACATGTACAAGTTTGATTTGATGTTGGTCCACCCTGTACGGCGCTGGCCCATCATCTAATCATAGTTGTGTTAACAACTTGTGTTTGCTGGTGTACAAGTGCACTGAGACAACATTAGTCTTAATACCGCTACTGCAGACTATCCATGCACTGGTCAGTATAGCTGCACCCACAGCCTAAAGACTGGTGGCCTGGCGGGCTTGAGAAAAATGAATAGTGATGGCCCGGGACATCTGGGCGTCGGGGCACAGGATTCGCTGAGCCCTGCAATAGTTGAAAGCATGGCCTCTAGCAAAGTTGGAAATATGGTAAATTTAGTAGCCTGATTATCATTGGACAGACTATTGAGCCAGACCTTGAAAAAAAATTGTTTTTGATTTTGCAGTGGATAAAAAAGTCATGAGGGGGGTGAAAGGGATTTTTTTTTTTTTGCTATCCAGACCAAAAAGTAACTAACAACAAAATAAAACACTTTTAAGTGGGACAAAATTTCAGTTTGTTTTGTTCCCATGGCTAGGTAATGTAGTCTGATCTTCCATTGGTATTGGTCGAAAACACAGAAAACGCGACCACTGGCGTTTCTGCCAGCACCATCTTTCCAAATTTCATTCGGAATGCTTGAACAATTTGAGTTTCTGTCGAAACTCAATCGCTGCATGTTAACCGACTGATCGAGTTTTTTCGGAAAATGCAATGCACGTTCGGTAAAACTGACAAAAAAATGTTTGTTTGTGAAAAAACGTCATAATCATCATAATCAGGGTGATATAGTTATATTTATGCATTTGTAAATACATCATTTTTGTTTTTCGAGAGTGGGACCAATAGATTTTTCATCCGGGATAAATCGGCCATCACCCACTGTTATGACAGTTGCCAATATTTCCCACAATGCCTGCGAACATGTTAGGCAGCTGGAATAAAAAAAACATTTTAGAAATTTATTTCAAAGCTGAAAAAAAGCCTACTCTCATATGTTACAGCATAGAATCAGAATGAACGTCTGGAATTCCCATGATGACTTTCAAGAAGTACCTAACCTATAACTTCAATGATTCTCTCCGCCAAAAAGAGTCCTCCCAATAAATGACCAGTGCCACCAGAGTAAATCCGGCAATATTATTGCAGATTGTATGTCTGGTCAAATCAGAGAATATATCGGACGCAAGCACATAATATAAAGACTCTCGCAATTGCAATAGTTTATTGTATCTGTGTTGTCACACGACCAACATGTTTTCATGGACACTTATATTTAGGTTGGATCCACAATTTAACTGAACACAAAAATACTAGAAAATTCTGATATTATAAGAATATACTGTTATTTATTTATAAGACTATATTGTGCATCTTTTGTCAACTTTTAAAAACTTTTTAATTTTGCTTTCAGGTAGCCATGAGTAACTTTGAGTTCCGTGGCCGGCGTGTCACTGATCCAAAGCCAGCAGTACATACACCAGGATTGAATGCAGATCGTTATTTAGGAACAGGTAAATTCAAATGTTTCAATTTGCCCTGCCTGCGGATGCATCAGCAAATGATAGATCTATATACATATATAATATTATTATGTTTGAAAAAAATTGTCTTTATACCTGTGCTTTAAATAAGTTGCGTATAAATTTACATATTATTCAATTAAAAATTTCAGAAACCCAAATAAGGTGAGTGCATTGCATAACAATACTCAATTAAAATGTTGAATAATAATTTTACTATTATGCAGGCAGTACTCAACCACAGTGTATCTATGTCATTCATAAGTGGAGCAGTACATGTGAAGGTAGTGAATAAGCAGCAGTTATTTCACAATTTTCTGCACATGTATATATTTTTATATTGAGTGCCAAAGTATTCAATTTAATTCTCTTTGCTGCGTAATAATTTAATTTTTCTGGGTACCAAATTATGTTTTGAAATGAAAGGATTAAGGAGTAATACTTATACTTTATTCGTTGTTCAAGACAGTGGTAATATAGAAGTTTTTATATTATTGTATACAGATCAATGTATGACAAGCCTCTGTTGTCATGATTGTTTTGTGTGGACAACTTTCATTAATGGCGGGAAACCAAACAGCAGCACCTTATCGTGAACACTAACTATACATTTTGTATATTTTTCAGATCTGCAATCAGCTTGGGATGTAGCCAGCAGTGCCAAATCTGCAGTATGTATTATTATAGATACTGGTAGTACTCATTTTATTTGACTGTTGACAGCCTCTGATCCTCTGCCAAGCTGTAGATCTTGTTGTATACATACCGTTCAAGTAGTGACAAGTGATATATATATATTTTTTTTATTTTTTTTATTTATTATTATTTTTTTTTTATTTTATATTCTTGATGTGAAATTCATAGTTCATTGAGCTTTTACAAAATTGTAAAAAATTATACATCTGTGTATTTAATATTTGAGCAAAAATGGTAAAGACATGTCTTCAACATTTTTTCAAAAGTTTGCATTATTTCATTATTTTTATCATTTAATCAGTTAAAGACATGTATTTAGAACTCAGAATTTTTTTCACAAGCATTTATCTTGGAAAATCAAGTTTTTATTCGATATATAATATGCTTGATTTGTCTTCACCGTGAAGTGTCCGGAATGGGTTTGCGATTTTTTGAAAACTTGTTAATGTTATATAATGACGTTATTGCAATTGATGACAGGTTGGCCCTATTTCTAAAATGTCTTTTCTTGATAATAAGATAAAATATGTATAAAAAAGTTGACTGAATCACTAATTATTCAATGGTAAGTTGTGGTGCAAGTTTTGGAATGCAAATGTCTTTACCGTTAGCAAGAACCCATAAGGCTTATTATTTCTGCAAGTATTCACCAGATGGCTCTGGCACATAAATTCCTGGATCTAGTCAACTATTTTTTTCTTAAAGTAAATAAGATTTGATTTATGGACAAAGATAAATGCAATATAAGTGTAAAATAGGATGTCACAAATAAAATGACGCAACAATACAATGTCTTTACCATGTGTCTAATAACCTTGGTTGAAAAATTAAATAGTTGTTCTAGATTATTCTTGTCATCAGTACATGAAGAAAACAACACTGTAAAGTCAAAAGTATGCTCATATTTGGTACAATGTTTATTTTATGCCAAATAGTGTGTCTTTACCGTTATAATGATTTGTCTTTACCATTACAACGGTAAAGACCGACATAAAATGGTAAAGACAAACACTGTTTTAAAAGGTAATTTCTTTGGTAATTCAATGTCTCTATAGTCTTAAGGTGTGGAAGTCTGCATACAATTATACTGAAAACCAGGTCTGCTATATAAAGCTTATATCACCTATTTATTTAACAATTTTTTTTCTTTACCGTTACAGCAACATCTTTACTGTTACAAAACCGTCTTTATCGTTTAATGTTCTGTCTTTACCGTTATAAAATTGCCTACTATTTAAGCCATACCGGTAAAGACAAAAAAAGATTTCTATTAATGTCTCTAAAAGTGCTAATATATAACATGCTGCTTAAATATTGCACACTGATGTTTGGCATAGTATCCTATATGCGTACATAACATTTAAATTCACAAAATCAGAATTATTTTTTCTCAAAATGTCGTTACCGTTATTGCTCAATTTTTTTTAATATGGCCCATAATACGAGGTGCATTTTAGTACATGGCCAAGAAAAAACATCAATCAGCTTTTGTCTGATTGATCCAGGGATATTGTCATCACCATGTCTGACCTTGCGGCCGTGCGTCCGTGTTTTGTTTCCGGTCGATATCTCTGAGCGAAGCGTTTGCTGTATTGTTTTCATACTGCACACACACATCCCTCAGGGGGTGTAGATGTGCCTTTTGAGGGTTATGACCTTTGACCTAATTGTTGACCTTCAATTTTGAGGCCATTATTGACTTTAATTGATGGCGGATGACAAGTTCAGTTTCCAGATGATATCTCAGAAAGCATTTGCTTGATTGTTAGCTCATCCGGCCTTTAGGCCTAAGATGAGCTTATGCCATCGTGTGTCGTCTGTTGTCTGTCGTCTGTCGATCGTCCACAATTCACAAGAAATGCTTCTCCTTCCTCAATTCTTATCCGATTTCAATTCTGTTTGGTTCTTTGAACGAGCTTGTTCCTGTGCATTAAACTTCCTCATGGATTTGAGAAATACTAATTATTAATTAACTTATGGCCTAATTAAGACCTAATTAGGGCACTCTATCCACCATTCACAAGAAATGCTTCTCCTCCCTCAATTATTATCCGATTTCAATTCTGTTTGGTTTGTTTGAAAGAGCTTGTGCTTGTGCATTAAATGCCTCACGGATTTGAGACATTTTAATTATTAATTAACTTATGCTCTAATTTGAACCTAATTAGGGCACTCTGTCCACCATTCACAAGAAATGCTTCTCCTCCCTCAATTCTTATCCGATTTCAATTCTGTTTGGTTTGTTTGAAAGAGCTTGTGCCTGTGCATTAAACGTCCTCATGGATTTGAGAAATTTTAATTATTTATCAACTTATGCCCCAATTAAGACCTAATTAGGGCACTCTGTCAACCATTCACATAAAATACTGCTTCTCCGCCCTAAATTTTTATCCGATTTCAATTCTGTTTGGTTAGTTTGAAAGAGCTTGTGCCTGTGCATTAAATTTTCTCATGGATTTGAGAAATTTTAATTATTAATTAACTTATGACCTAATTAAGACCTAATTATGGCACTCGGTCCACTATTCACAAGAAATGCTTCTCCTCTCTCAATTCTTATCCGATTTCAATTTTGTTTTGTTTGTATGAAAGATCTCATGCATGTGCATAGAGCTGCCTCACGGATTTCTGAAATTTTAATTCGTAATCAATTTGCCCTAATTAAGGATGAGCTTCTGTGTCATTGACACTCTGGTTTTCATATTGCATTAACATATCCCTCAGGGGGTGTAGATGTGCCTACTGGGGGTTGTGACCTTTGACATATTTTTTTAAGTTTGTTTTTAAGGCCATTAATAACATTAATTCATGGCAGAAGATGAGTTTATTTTCCGGATAAAAGCTCGGAAAGCGTTTGCTGGATTCATATTGCCACACACATCCCTTAGGGGGTGTAAATGTGCTTTTTGGGGGTTGTGACCTTTGCCCTATTTTTTAACCTTTGACTTTGAGGCCATTATTGACTTTAATTAATGGCGGGGGATATCGTTTGCGTCAGCGCTCTTGTTAAATGATGAGTTTATTCCTATAAATATTTTATATTACATTTCTTTTCATTGATTTCGGTACATGTTCATGATAAAGTAAAACAATAATAATGTATTGTATTACAGATGAGGCAAGCTGAACATCATCTACATGAAGCAGATCATCCTCGTATACATGTATACCCAGGCAGTACAGGCCTCGGTAGAGATGCCGCAAGCAGTGTAACTGTAGATAGAATTCCCAAATATACCTTGGATTCCTCAGATCTAAATTCAATGGTGAGTGTCTTGAATCTGTCATGATAATCTGTAGCCCTTAAAGCGTCAAGTTATAGAAATAAATTTGAAGTAAAAAATTTGCAAATCCTGATGTTGAAACACTCATTTCATTACCATCACCAGTGATTTGACCGACTAAACCTGATTAAATACGACTATTATCGTGCTTAACAATCAAAGTGCTAATCCCTGTCCTGCTGAATTGTTTGAAATTACTATTTTTCATTCATTTGAACCCGGAATTGCTAATTGTCATTTCCATCTTCAAACCAAAATAGACACCTCCCGAGTTAATTATTTGAACATCCACCACAAAATATTTGACTAATTTGAGTGAGGTTTGATGTGGCTGAAAATTGATATGGTATAGCAGCATGAGCAGTAAGTACATGGGTTAACCCTTCCAACGTTGATATATTTTTTAGACCATCAAGACCGACGGATGTTTTTCAATTTAAAATCATCATTAATGTGTTAGTTAGCTCTTTCAGATTCATTTGAATACCTATGTTATGGGTCTACGGCCAATATATTTTCTTGATTTATTTCAGTCTGTGCACCGTTTTTAGACGTCAGATTCTATGGTCTTAAAATGGTCCCAGTCCTGAATGAAAGGGGTTTTTTTCCGAGCAAAGCCTATGTATTACAATCATGTATTGCTTCAATTGGTCAATAAAATATGTTTCAAAACTAAAGGGTTTTGTTAATGTGAATCGTCTGTCAATTTCAGCATTTTTGTTTCTCCTTCAATAAAGAGAATTTGAAGGAAAAATCACAATTGAAATTGCTACATTGACATCTGTTTTGATTCAAATTATTAATATGTAAGCAATTTTACCCACTTGAAGTTGGGTTCAGGTGGGTGAAAAATACACTACAATACCACTTCAAACCTATTCAATTGAATGTTCATATTGTGCTCCCTTCTAACAGGATACAGTGGACGACATGGGGAGGTCCTCGTACATGAAGAGTAAGATGGGGCTAGGATCAAGGAAAGTTAGTCGTATGGGTAAGTACAATGACGGCTGTTAATCAATCAGTGGATATTGCGCTATATTAGTTGTTTTGATATCTGCTCAGCTCAGCTGTGGCTTATTGAGCTCCGCTGATTCACGTTTTTTCTCATTTGTGTCTGCCTTTTAATTTGTAACTAAAAGAGGGGGGCCATTGCAATTTAAGTTTGGTGGCGTTGATGTCAACGCCCCTGTCTGCGTTAAGTTAACATTTCCTTGTGGGCACAATAGCTTCAAAAGTTTTTCATGAATCCTGCTCAAATTTGTTCTGCATGTTGATAATATTTAACCAGTTCTTGGACAAGTACAAAAATGGCTGGGAAGTTAGTAATGGCGGCGGGCTTTTGTCGAGTGTGTTCTTGTTCACACTCTTAGAACCATTTCTTAGTCTAGCAAAACATCCCAGACGAAAACTCTAAATGAGTGTCTGAACAAGTACATGTATGATCCGGGTCCAGACTAGTGCTTGTGCTTCTGAATTGTTTTTTTTTCTATATTTCATTCATTTGAAGCTGGAATTGCTAAATTTCGAGCAAGCATTAGACACACTCTCTGTTCTTTCTAGGGTTGGCATACTGTGTAAACACCTGCCCGACCTTAAACTATTATTCGGGTCAATATCTTGCGCTTTCATATGTCATGCAAAGTTCTTTGTTGTCATTAAATACTTCAATGGAAATTTCATTTTGTTTTTGCAGACAGCAAATACCATGAGAAAGAAAGAGCAGCTGCAGTTAGTAGTCTAGTATCACAAGACAAAAGAGATGATTCACATGCTCTGCCTCGTTATGTTTCACGCCAGTACTACGGAAGCTCCTCATCTGATGCTAACGGATCATCTCTACAATCTAAAACAGTGCCTTACAAATACCCTGCCTCGTCCAACTTCGGCTCATCCAAAGACTCTTCACTGAATCTCACAGACTCACAAGTCATTAGAGAAACTAGCGTACGGTTTCTGAACGATAATGCTGGCGTTGACACAAGGAAAAGAGGATATGATTCATCTCATCAAACTAAAATGACCCGTGTAGATGTGCAAGTTCCGTCATCGAGGCATGAGAGTAAGGTGGCCAGGAATAAACTAGCTCAGCCGTCATCTAGAGGGCAAAGTGAACCTGTTGTACCAGAGCGTATAACGCCTCCCATTTCAACTGACACCACCTACACATTACCCGAACCTAAGCGCTCGAATCGCTTACATCAATCGCTCAAGAACGTAGATCATGATACAGCAGGTTTGTAGTGTGTCGCATCATCTTTAGACTAACCCAGCAAACACAAGCTGCCTACCTTATTTGGATTTAACCCTTTGAAGCCTGTGTTTACCATTGTCATCTCCATCCACTACAAGCCACAATTCTTGACTTTTAGTGATGAAGATGACTTGTAGTGGATGGCAAATACAAAAAACGTATTGTTAATTTTATTATCAAAACATTTCCATGAGAATTTTCGTCCTATTATAAAACCCCTAGGTGTATGAATGAATCATTCTTCAAATTTTAGAAATGATGCTTCGATGCATCGTGAATGTTAAAAGGGTTAATTCTGGCCCACTTTCTGTGACGCTGCCCCAACTTTAAACCAGCATTGGTTCAATGTCTTGTGTTTGCTTGGAAAGGCTGTTTGTACACAAGTTTCATTTGCACATGAAATTTAATTTGCATAATTAGAGTCTGAAAGCAGCATGATTTTGGTGAAATGTCCGCCCGAATTGGTATTTTATCTTGAATTATCAGTGTTGAAAATAGGCCACATACTTATGTGACATAGATGCCTAGTGGTTTAAAAGTTACATGGTGGGGTTCATTTTTTTCTAAGAATTTTTTTGGGTCCGTAATTAAAAAAAATCTTTGTTAACATGTGACCTATGTGCCTGTGATATATTTCCGATATATTTTTGGGGCACTGAGCCATACATGGCCATTTCCAAGATGGCTTCCCGAAGATATTGTGGGCACGATATCTTACAAATTTAGGTTGGATCACATACACATGGCATGGTGTTTCTCTTATCTATTTCTGGGGATCTGATTAAATTTTGGCACCAAACCATTAAAATTAAATTGGCTGAGCCAGCTTTTCCGGGAAAAGTATTGATATTCTGATTAACATTTGGGAGGAATCCAAAAACTGATGGCAGCCATCTTGTTATTTTTTTAATAGACTGATCTGAAAATATCTAACAGGGATGCTTTTAATGTTTTCGTGCTGAAAACAGTCACATCTAGTTATAAAATATAATTATTTTTTCTGCTGGTCACTTAAAAAAAAAAACTTTTGAAATAATTTGTCAGATTCTTTTTCTCACACTTATTACAATATTTTAATTTTATTACTTATTGTAGATGGCTTGGTAAAACTACGAGAGCTTATCAGGCAGCAGAGAAGCAGCTGGTCCTCTAAAGGTTGGTTTCTGTTTATCCAAAAAAATTGTTTGAGGAGAAACAAAAACTGCAGGGTTAGCCCTCCTGGCACCCATGTATTTCTTTTCGTTTTTCTTCACGTTGAGGTGTGAATTGCTGTCGCAATTCCCACCTCAACGTGAAGAAAATAACTTGATTAGGTATAATTCCGGTGTGGAATATCTCAAATTAAAACTAAGAATGTCCTCATTATGATGGATTATGCCATGTTTTATTCATTGATTTTTTAATATGCTATGTGATGCCGAAAAGTAATCACCGGGAAGAATTTATTTGAAAACTATTGATTATTACTTCCCTCTTCTAAGTTGTAACTTGCTGCACTTCCTTATCATCGATTAGCAAATAGCAGAATTGAAAAGCATTTACGTGATACTGAACAAATTTTTCTCTGGATAAGGCATTAAGAGGATTGACCCCTTGAACTCTGGTCTATAAAATTCAATTTCTACCAACTTGGAATCCCTCTGCGATCCACAAATCGAAGTGACTAAAACTGATTCTGAATTAAAAAATTTAATTTCAGAAAAATATCTGTGCTGAAAAAACACTCATATATCATTGTAGTCGACATCAGTGCCACATGGATTAAGATAACATGTTGTATTGCGAAATTGTGTTTTACAGAAGAGAACAGTGAGACTGGAAGTACACATGGTCAAGTACCGGATCTGGAAAAGCGACCTCACAGAGATAATGAGCCGATTGTTCCACGACAATACAGTCTGTATCAGGAGAACACCGCTGTGTGTACTGCTCCCAGGAAGGTGGCCAGTGGACCCCCACCGCCCACTTATAAAGGTATTGTATCCCCGCGCATAAACGTGCATGCACTTATAAGTGAAAATCGCATGTTTCAGGGATGTTTTAAAATTGTATTATGTTTGAATATAAGTGCATGCACTTGTTTTTGAAAACTAAGTGCACCCGTCTAAATAGGAATTGTGTCACCAAATCTGACACCTTAACGACAAAATGAAATTAGTCTATTAAATCACATTATAGGAATCACCCCTGTAACACCCCCATTTAGCCGATTATTGTTACGACGCCAGAATCATTTAAATCAACCTTGGACTCATCTAAGCAGATTCTTGTGGAGTACTAATCCGCGGAGAAAGGTAATGTACAAATGGGCGACAGCAGTTCACAAAGGTGGGAGAGTGGGGAGGCGTCATGTCAGTGGAGAGAGACTCCGTGGCTGGACAAGTCTTTAATCTCATTGATGTTTTTATAACAATGATCACGTCTTGAGCCCTCCTAGACAGAGGTGTGGACGCCACTGTTGACGATAGCTGTGAGGATGCAAAAATGTACTATATGAAATGATAGCTAGCAACGAGACTTATACTTATTTAATAAATGCAAATATTTTGTTGTTTTCTTGATATAAGTTTATATAACGCACATCCCAATGCTAATATGGTGTATTAATGAGGTTATACGTACCATCAATGTCGTTACAAAACAAATAAGATTGTATTTTCCCATTTTTATGTCAAAATATTGATAATTTGGTAATTATTAAGGTCATTTCATGTCCAAATATAAGTGCATGTATTTTTCTTAAAATATTTTTTATGTTTGAATATAAGTGCATGCACCTGTTTTCGAAAACTAAGGGCATCTTCAAATATAAGTGCATGCACGTTTATGCGCGGGGATAAAATATTTTAGGTTAACCCTTTGCCTGCCAAGTTCCGTTTTTTTGTGTGATTTGCACACACAAAATACAAAGCATAAAAAATCCAATACTGCTCTGCAAAGCCGAAAGATTGTATCTGCTTACAGACACCGCCTCCTGGCCCGACCAAGTTAAATCAAGTTTTCACCCACTTGAAGTTGTGCTAACTTCAAGTGAAAATCAATGATATTTATTTAATTTGGGACTAAGAATTTGCAAATCTTGTGTTTAAACACTTGTTTTATTCCCAATAACAGTGATTTACTTGCCCAATGCAACAGTTAATTCTGAGGCCTGCATTTTTCTTGTCACATTCTGAAATCATATTTCTAAATTGTGCTATGATTCACAGGATTCAGTGAAAGCGAGACCAGATACAAAACTCCTGATGGCAAAGTCTTTAAGTCGCATGAAATTGAAAAATGTGACATCAAGCCAGAGTCAGATTTGCAAACTAGGGAAAAAAGAGGTAAATATTCCTACTGCTATGTCTCCTCCCTATTGTTGAGTAAGAGTGACTCAGGGTTGTTTTCAGGGGCAGGAATGCAGGGCTCGTATTATCGTATAAGTTACAATATATCGTAACTTATACGAGAATACGAGCCCAGGAAGTTAATATTCCTGCTGATATTTTTTTCTAGTGATTTCTTTATGCATATCAGCAGCTGCTCAGTGATTATCATAATCAGCCAAGGTCAGTAAAATAGGTGAATCAGCAGCTCTAAATAACTACTGTTCCTGTGTAAATTTTTGTTGTTTCACTAATCTACTCCATATTTCCAGCTAATATATCATGCCCTCTTTTACACAGGCCATATTTGTTTACATTTAATACGAAAATAAATGTTTGCCAATTACATAGTTATACTGCCGCTTCATTTAAACCCTATTTCATTTCTCTATGAGCTAGCACGTAAGTGGTTTTTTCAGTGAAATCAGCCTCACACGGAACAACCCAGCAACAAACAAAGCCAAGCAAACAAGCACGGGTCATAGCACCTCAGAAGCCAACAAAACATGACAAAAAAGGTGAGTATCAGTTGGAATTATTCTCAGTCACTCATATAGTAGCAGATTTTTGTCATGTTGTCTGTTCCATGCTGGTGTGAAGGGGGTAATATACTGACAAGGAGGTGAGAAATAATTGCAATGCGTGACGGTGGGGAATTTAAAAGTTGCGATCTGTTGGGGCAGAGAACCCGGTGTACACTGTATATGCATGTACAACATTTACCATCTAATGTTTTTTGTATGTTTAACTGCATTTTTTTTAAATTCTGTAATGTATAAGTATTTTTGTCTTTACAGATATTATCACTACCAGATCTTGGCGTGACGGTCAGAAAGCTGTTCTGAAAGAATTGGGCCAAAATAAAATAAACAAACCTCTGCACTCTCCACCAACACTAGGCAAACCATCTGAATCTACCTCAGGTACAACTTTTTTTTCGTAAAAAATTATTTTCCTCATTTCAAGTCTTGAATGAATTGACTATTATCTTATGAAACTTTCCTAACTTGGTTTACCTCTTCTAGGAGCTGCATGTCTTTTTTCTTATTGTATACTTACATTGCTGATTAATTTCCAGCTTCAAAAAATGAAATATATCGCCACTTTTCACCTCTGACAGGATGGTTATGTTTTTGGTCATGCTGGTTTGTTTGTCTGTCCGTAGGATTGCCGTATTTTCTCGTGTATTGCCCGTTCCGGAGTATAGCAAGCAGAGGGTTAAATTAACCAACAACTGCTGCTTTGACAATAGATACCCCGCACCCATGTATACTCGGCGTGTTCCCCGCTCACAACACTACAGTGAGGAACATATTGCGTCCTTGACCTAGGCATATAGCAATATAAAATCTGATATGTTTTAAAACGTACTTATGGCAACATTGTATGTTATAATAATCAACATGTTAGGGCCTATTAATGGTCTATAGCAAGCCATGATGGCTGGCGAAATAAAGATCTATGCGTGAGCGCATATTAAAGAGCTTGTATGCATGCCTGACATCAGATTTAACCCTTGTGGTGTCACCCTATGTATTGTAGTAGTTCTCAGGCCGTTGTAATCAATGCTTTCGTCTATATACACATACCCACAGGAGACGATATAACACCTTTGCTGAATGGCGCGCAAACGTAGGCCGCATGCTGGTGACGTTATAGACCTCGCCGAGTGACGGCCCCCGTCCGTAAGGTACAGAAAAACGCATTTAGATGTGATATATAGCATTAGAAATTTAACCATAATTATAAAAAATGTGTTCTTCAACAATGTATAGCCCGCATTCGATACATAGCCCACACCAGGCTTTCCAAGGAGTAGAAAGTAGCTGGTTATACACAGAAAAATACGGTACTCAATAGAATAGATTTGCATGAAAACCAAGGAATTTTCAGTTAGATTTTGGGGATGATCCATCTTCTATCCGGATAGCACAGATTTGCACAAGCTTTCACATAGGCGTGTCTCGGACCACGAAACAATCCATTTAGTTTTGATGGTAATCCGGGATTTGATCCTAATCCAGGAGGATCCGGATTGCAATCAATAATTTAGGCAGAGATTTGCAGTCTCTGACCGACTGTCTGGTTAAAATTAAATACGTTACAGTGTTTTATTGGTGTTTCATTTGTGATCTGTAGCTTCACATTTTACCGAAAGTAAAAATTGAAAATATATTTTTCCAGGAAACAAACGGAAAAATGAAGATGCCATTAGAATAAAACAAGAAAATGGAATAAATATAGATGAGAAAGAAGAGATGACAGCCAAGCTTCCTGCGAGTGCTAAATCTATTTTGGCTGACCTTGATTCAGATAAATCAGGTACCCTTTTTAGTAGAGCGCCGCTCTACTTTTTCAGTCTATGTGGGTCTGTGTGGTTTTCTGTATGATTAATTTCACGGCAATAACTTTAAATTTGTGGAATTGGGAACATTGTTAAGAATAACTTTTTTTGTTGCACCACGAAGCCAGATTTTGTAATTTTGGATCAGCTGATCAGATGAACACAGATATAAATGACGCATCAATTCCTATCATGTACAATACTATGTCAGCCATGTCTGTTAGGTGACGTCACGCGTGACCCGTGCGCGTGACCCGTGACCTTAGCAATACACTTTGACCCTCAGTGCTTTGACCTGCCTCGCAATACCAAGCTGCCAGTACTGTATACGACATGTGACCTACTATGATCCAATGTTGTTTGAATGTTGGCCCTCAGTCTCCTACGTCGGCCTGACATTAAAACAACATTGGGTCAACGTCTCGAGTTTGCTGGGAAGTGCACCTGTCAATAATAGTAGGCCTAATATGGCAACGCAGACCAGATGTTGGGCCAGCGTCGTAGACGGTGTGCCAGCATTGAAACAACGCTGGCTGCGTGTGATTGTCCAGCGGTATGCGTGTTTGCCTGTAAAGGCTGTATGGGCAATCTGTCCCAGAGGCATACACAATACTCAGCTGACACAAAGAGACGTTGAATCAATGTTGGCTCAACATCTGTCCACCATCTACGACGTTGGACAAACGTTAAGCCAACTTTGATTCAACGTCTTGTCTCTGCTTGCCTGCCAATACACATGTATGGGGCCTATATAATATGCCTATCGGCCACTCACTGCCCAACAAAACAAACATTCACTCGATGTGGCATTAATGTTGGGCGAGCTTCATAGACGATGAACCAGCAAAAAAAAACAATTCGTTTGTAGTAAAAACTTAGGCCTAGGGCCTACTGGTGCCTACAGTCTGAATACGTTCTGAAAACTTTAAAAACACCCCTCAGGCAATGCATAGCCTAATCCTGCTATGCTTAATAAATCTCTTAGCCATATGCGAAGCCCCAGAAGTGACATTTAAATTAGGCTATTATTGTTTTCAAGTCAACATCAAGTTATTAACTCACTAATTATATCGATAACTTTGCAATCTCAATATATCTAGGCTTATCGAGTTGCGAGTTCTATTATAGTGAGTTCTATTATAGTGAGTCTATTTAATGTTGTCCTGCAGTCTCACACTGTTATCACGCTGGTCTATCATTAAATCAACATTGGCTCAACGACTGTGGCAGTGGAAGTAGTTAGTAGTCTTCTGACTCAGTTATTTCAATCTGAACACTACACACTGCCATCACATCTGAGCAAATAGCAGTAGGCCTACTAGCATGCAATGTGCCTAGGCTACTAAATTGTTTGCTAGACACGTTCTTTTGTACCTTCCCCTACCTGTCATTGACTGGGGTATGCCTAGTAACATAATATATGCCTATACCACCCAAATTGTCAGGTTAATATAAACAGTTTCTGTTTAATAGATCGGCTTTGAATAATGAACTGCACCACAGTCCCAGATCCTGGTCCCAGCCCAGGGTCACACAGGGAGTAGCTAGCTGTGAAACGCAGTGACGTCACTCGGTGAAAACAAAGTTATATAACATCCCCTCCCCCATACTTCATTCTGTAAAACGCAGTGACGTCACTCAGTGAGAACAAGGTTATATAAGAACCCTCCCTCATACTTCATTGTATTAGCCAGCTTGGTGAAAACAAAGGAGGTCGAGGTCATTGAGTTTCACAGATTTGACCTATTTCCATTAGGGTAGGCCTACCCGATTATCCCTAATAGACCGGATATAGGCCTACTAATAAACACAGAGACGCAGTTGGGGGGCGTATTTACACGTGCAGTGCATGACCACCATCCCCCCCCCCCCTCCCGGATTCAACACCTCATTTAGACCAATATATTTGTTGCTTAATTGTGAAACAGCTGCATCTTAGCTATCCTTAAAACCAGGCCCGTCGGGGGGGGGGGGGGGGGGTTTGGGAGGGTCGCACGACCCCCCCCTCCCCGTGACCACAAAGCTGAAAATTTACCCCAGCGACATCCTCCAGAATCCACCAAACTGCACCAATTTGTAGCTAAAAATCGAACAAAAATCCCAGGGGGCATGCCCCCAGACCCCCTTAATATGCGTTTGCAATTTGCTCAACGTCAAATATAAATTCAAACAGTTTTTTTTACAGGGGGTCCAATTAACTTATTTCGAAAATACCCAAGCAATCCAAAATTCAACCCCCCCTGCAAAAATTTCTGGGCACGGGCCTGTTAAAACAATGACCCTGAAGCCCGGCACAAGCTCTACTTCAGTGCCGTCAGGCTCTAGTTATTATTTTTCTCATAATGTGTTTATGGTAAAAAAACAATTTTAAGCTTTCACCAGACCACCTACACATCTGCCTTCACATACACATTCAAAACCTGTGTTTCGAAGCAATGTGATGGTAGCCTGGTGGACCTACCTTACGTAAATTTGATTATTTTTTCACCTGTGTTGCTTTTTATAAAAAAAATATTTTGATCTCTGGTAAAATTCCAATCTTGCGATGTGGCTTCTAATAGAGGTTTTCTGTATCGGAAGCATTTTTTTGTTTTTAAAAAAGTGAAAGTTTGGACTGTGGCTTCTATTAGAGAGAAGCTGTTGCAATTAGAAATTTTACAGTAGTTAGCTACACGTCAACTTTTTATTTGGCGGAGAAGTAAAGCTGTCCTGAACCTAATTAGTGACAGGACAACCAAATCTCAACAATGTGTTGTAAAGCGGACAACATGATTTGGAACTAATAATAGATTTAGTTATGTGATAATGTTTATTTTGTATTCACATGGCCACAATGTGGCATTAGAATCAACAAATAATTTCTTAACTTTATTGAATTACAGTATTTTATTTTTTACTTCTCCACCACATAAATAAACACAATTAGTTTTTTTTTCGAACAACAGAGCATCCTATATCTTGCAAATATATTTAAAATCCTTTTTTTGTAGCCTTTGTGTTTTTTTCAATTTGGGTTATTCTTACATTCTTTTTCTGCTGGCCTTAGTAAGTGACATCTCGCTAACTCTACTACATGACTTTTTATTATGATCCTTTTCTTTTTTTTTAGAGAAATTATTATCTCTATAGAAAATAAGGAGCACATTCCTCGAAGCTAAATGGTTGTTATAAAAAGATTAGTGCTTATTACCAAATCAAAATTATTTTGACTCTTCAAATCAAAGTGGTTGAAAATTCGTCTTTAGTAATTTTAAATGCTAAACATTTTATTCTGTTTTAGATTCTGATTGTGAACAGCACAAAAGTGATAAAGATGATTGTTCTAAGCAGATAAGGAAATCTCCTAGCAGAAAAAAACACAGAAGTAAGTACAAATTTTGTTTGTCTAGTTTCTATAAATCTACATTGATGTATTATTAATAAATACCACTCCAGACAGTTTGTTTAAACCATCTTCCATATGTAACCGAACTGGGTTCATATAGCAGGTTCAATGACAACAACAGTGATGGTTCATCTATACTTTATTATTGCTCAGCATATTACATGTTGAAGAACACAAACAACACCTGTCAGTGAAAATACAATATTTAGTTATTTTAAATATCAGTGATTAATTTCTATCGCAATTACAGCAAATAGAAAATTGACATGATTTAATAAAATTCACACATTTTATCTGTACATGTATATCGTGACCACAAGGATGAAAACTAACTCACCCCTGTCATAAACGGCTTGGGCCAGCGCCGCTGCATTACACATAATGAGCGCTACCCGAGCATAGCCGTGATAACAGGTCACCAGCATATTTTTCTGTACAACAGCGATTACTTACACCATTATCAATGCACATTTCGCGTAAAACCTTTGATATTTATTTATTATTAAATAAATCAACTTTACGTTTTATACTGTAAATCCGTTAAAATTCAGTTTAATTAGCTCCCGCCGTCACCGTAGGTGAGCGAAGGGAGCTATGGATTCTACCTCCGGTTTTTTTTGGCCTCTTCTTTTGCCTATAACTTTGTGAGAAAATAAGCTAGGATAACAATTTTTGGTATGTGGGTTACTTCCAGGTGGCTAATGGACGGGTTAAAATATTTTAAATCTGAATTCAATACGCAAGGTTGCAGAGGAGAAAATGATGATGTGAAGGCGTTGGGCCGTTGGGCCGTCCGTAAACAATTCGTTTCCGGAGCATATCTCTGAAAGTACTTATCCGATTGTCTTCAAATTTTACACACAACACCCCTAGGTGGTCTAGTTGTGCCTTTTGGGGTATTTGAACTTTGACCTACTTCTGGTTCAGAACTATGACCTATTTAGACGTTTTGACGCGCACTTCGTTTCCGGAGCAGATCTCGAAAAGTACTGGGCCGATGACAGTCATATTGCACATACATGTTCTCTAAGGTCCCTAGTTGTGCCTTTTCAGGTTTTTGGACCTTGACCTTGAAGTTGACCCAGCACTTTGACCTAATTTATAACATCGGTAAATCCGACTGAAAGATTTTGCGGAATATCATGAAAACCGCTCAAGATAGCTACACCATTACTATAAAACAAATTGTGAGGTTTCAGGAGAGGATGCATCTTGAAAAATTTCAAGTCGATAAAATTAAAAATGGCCGCCTATCGGCCATTATTCACCTTGACAGGCCTGATATTGCGGAATATCATGAAAACCGCTCAAAATAGCTACACCATTAATATCAAATAAATTGTAAGGTTTCAGGAGAGGATGCATCCTGAAAAATTTGAAGTTGATAAAATTAAAAATGGCCGCCTATCAGCCATTATTCACCTCGACAGGCCTGATATTGTGGAATATCATGAAAACCGCTCAAGATATCTAAACCATTACTATAAAACAAATTGTAAGGCTTCAGGAGAGGATGTATTTTGAAAAAATTCATTTTGTCAAAGTTCAAAATGGCCGCCAATCGGCCATTATTCACTTTCACATGGCCGTTATTTGGTAAACCGTGCTAGATGGCTAGACCATTACTATAAAACAAAATGTGTGATTTCAGGAGAGGATGCATCTTGAAAAAATTTGACTCGATAAAATTCAAAATGGCCGCTTATCGGTCATTATTCACTTTCACATGGCCGTTATTTGGTAAACCGTGCTAGATGGCTAGACCATTACTATAAAACAAAATGTGTGATTTCAGGAGAGGATGCATCTTGAAAAAATTCGACTCTATAAAACTCAAAATGGCCGCTTATCGGCCATTATTCACTTTCACATGGCCGTTATTTGGTAAACCGTGCTAGATGGCTAGACCATTACTATAAAACAAAATGTGTGATTTCAGGAGAGGATGCATCTTGAAAAAATTAGACTCGATAAAATTCAAAATGGCCGCTTATCGGCCATTATTCACTTTCACATGGCCGTTATTTGGTCAACCGTGCTAGATGGCTAGACCATTACTGTAAAACGAAATGTGAGATTTCAGATGAGGATGCATCTTGAAAAAAATTGACTTGATCAAATTTAAAATGGCCGCCTTTTCGGCCATTATTCATTTTCACATGGCTGATATTTGGTAAACCGTGCTAGATGGCTAGACCATTACCTGATTACTATAAAACAAAGTGTGAGTTTTCGGGGGAGGATGCACCCTGAAAATTTTTACGAAATTTACGAATTCAAAATGGCCGACAATCAGCATTATTTACTTCGATAGGCCTGATATCAGGTAAACCGTGCTAGATAGCTAGACCATTACTATAAAACAAAATGTGACGTTTAGAGAGAAGATGCCTTTAAAAATCTTTCGACTCAATCGAATTCAAAATGGCCGCCTATCAGCCACTATTTACTTTCACATTGCTGATATTTGGTAAACCGTGTTAGATAGCTGGGCGATTACTATAAAACAAAATGTGAGATTACAAGAGAGGTTGCATCTTGAAAAAAATTGACTCGATCAAATTCAAAATGGCCGCCTATCGGCCATTATTTACTTTCACATAGCCGGTTTTTAGTAACCGTACTAGATGGCTAGACCATTACTATAAAACAAAATGTGAGATTTCAGGAGAGGATGCATCTTGAAAAATTTTGACTTGATCAAATTCAAAATGGCCTCCTATCGGCCATTATTCACTTTCACATGGGCGATATTTGGTAAACCGTGCTAGATGGCTAGACCATTACTATAGAATGAAATGTGACATTTCAGCTGAGGATGCATCTTGAAAAATTCCGACTCGATCAAATTCGAAATGGCCCCCTATCTGCCATTATTTACTTTCACATGCCCAATATTTTGCAAACTGTGTTAGATGTTAGTCTATTACTATAAAACAAAATATGAGGTTTCGGGGGAGGGATGCACCCTAAGTTTTTAACTAGTTTATATCGAATTCAAAATGACCGTAAATCAGCTATTAGTTACCTCGATTGGCCTGATATCGGGTAAACCATGCCAGATAGGTAGACCATTACTGGGATACTGATTAGGATCATTAATTTTAATGGAGGTTTGCAATCTCTGACAAAAATTGTCTAGTTCTTATCTTACTCTTAGACTGAGCTTCTTAGACCTAGTTGTCTTGCGTCTTGATTTTTGACCTAGCCTAGTACTACATTAAAAACCCTACACAAAATTGCTTAAATCAAATTCTAATTCGTCGCGGGAGCTCCTGGACTTATGTAGTCTTGTTTCAATAACTATCATTAGCTTTTAATAACTATCACAAGCTTTAATAACTATCATAAGCAAGTAGTTTAACTTGAATTTGAATTGACCACTCACCTAATGTGAAGCGTAACAAAAAAACCGCAGTCATGAAAGGAAAAATCAGAAAATCAACATGTCTGCCGCTGGCAAAGACGAGATGACAAATGATTTCAATGATCTCCACTGACCAATTTCCCGCCAAGATCATGTGACCAGTGATGTCACGTATTCATGGCCAAGAAATTCTAGAAGTCAATTTCTGATTACTCTCGAAATATATTTTTTCAAACCTAGTTTTTTAAATCACTCGGTCACACATAGGAAAGAGAGAAGCCAAGTATTCAGATTTTGGCAGAATTCTCCTGATTTTCTATTGTTTTCCTCCTAACTTGGTGTCTCTGGAAATTTGAAGAGAGATCACATTTTTGCAGAAATTACATACCACTGGGGACTTGTTGATGCAAATAAACATTGTTGTCTTATTTGAAGAAAATGTTTCTATTCATCTTTATCTCAGATGGTCAGCAATGTCAGGCCATGACCTGCTCTGATTAACTTGAAGGAACAGAATTAAAATTCTCATTAAAATGGAAACCTGGAATGATAAGTAGGTAGGCCTACATAATGTTAATGTATCATTTTTACCTAATATGCCAAAACTGACATGACTGCCAGAACATTACAATTTACATGTATTGGCAAATAGACTGTTCAATTTGCACAGAGATAACCCATTACCGGTACTACAGATGCAGATTTTGCCATAGCAGAGCCAAAAACACTACGTTGTATGATAAAAAAAAAGCAGCCAAGAACAATTATGACCCTCTCCCACATAACAGAGCATTAATGTTTGTTTCTGAATAACTGTTTCTAGTTGAAGTTGGCATATAATTGCTGATACTAGTGCCTGCTTAAATAAATAAAAAGTGTCATTATATTCAACCCTTTCAGTGTGGGGACCGTCTTTATACATCAGATTTACAGATGCCAGAACTGAAAGGAATTAAAATATGTAGAGTGGCCTAAGACCCATAAGGCCAGTGTTTTTATATCAGTTGGTTGACTGAAGTTATTATTTGAAACCTAGGGCCAGAGGACAAGGGGAAAAAAAAAATCTAAATTACTTTTTTTTCTATACTGGTCAACTTATCGATCAATAACTCAGGATCGGAGTCATGAGCTCTGCCCCTTCCCTCGTTGCACCTTCGATACCATCCAGGCGCAGTCTGGCATTGTCTTCCTCGGTAATGCTGTCCGCCATGTTGTTTGTCAGACGGCCTTGGCACTCTGGCATTAGCAGGTTATCTCATTCTGGACTCCAATGCGCGATACCAAAACTTGAACTATCACCGCAGTTACATTTATGCGGCACACCGTACTGTCATAACAAGTGGAGTTTATATTTTTTAGTTACTGGTTTAATATCTATTCATTGGCAAACACAGGGTCTGCTGCAATTAAAAAAGTGTTTTCATTTTTTTTTTCAGTTGCAGGTTTAGCTATTCACCGGCAAATACAGTGTCGGCGGCAATAAAAAAATAATTTTTTTCTTCAATTTTAATTTTTTTCAGATTTTGCGTTTTCGTGACTCGGCGGTTTCGTCAACCAACTAAGTAAAAAAAAATCGCTAAACATTGGTATTCAAATAAACCTGAAAGAGCTAACTAAGACATTTATGATGATTTCAAATTGGAAAAACCCTTTGGTGCCTAATGGTTTATACTAAAATATTTCAGAGTTATAATGGTTAAAACAAAACCTGTTTTAAACAAAACCTGTTTTAGCCCTGTCCTCACGATGCATTAAAGCATCATTTTACACCCCTGAAAACAGACTTAACTTTCCTACAACAAAGGATTCTTAAAGGAAAATTTCCATGAAACTGATCTACCATAACTTTTTCTTCACCCACATAAAGTCATCTTCATCCACTACAAGACGAGAATTGTGACAGCAATTCGTGGCTTGTAGTGGATGAAGATGACAATGTAAAGTCAGGCTTGAAAGGGTTAATTTATAATTGGTGCTTTTATTTTGCACTGCGCATTTGATAAATACTGTCAATATATTTTTTTGGAAATGAAGTTTGAAAATGTGTCGAGTAAAACAATGTTTATTATCTAAAGTTTGAATTTAGAGAGTTTGACTCCTGATCATAGAACTCGTTTTCACTTCACATTGTTTTGTCATAAGTATTTAGTATTTTTGAAATAAATTGCATGGTTGTAGTTTCTGAAGAAGAGAAGAAACCTCAGAAGATACGTCATTACGATTCTGATTCTGTGCGAAAATTTATGGCAAAACAGAAAGCTGATCGTAAAAAGCGAGAGCAAGACGAGAGAGATGCCGCTCGCAAAGCACAGGAGAGTAAACACCGTCATCTTGAACAACTGTATAATGCACAGCGATCAAAGGGCAAACACCCTACCAAATCTCAAGGATCTGATAAAGATATATTGAAAAAAGATGACAAGTTTTCTCAAGAAGCAGATGTCGCTCAGAAACTTAGCAGACAAGAACAAAAGGTATGCAATTTTGTTGAAGAGTAGGGACCAGACAAGATTTAGGGGTTTAGGGATGTACCTACCCCCTCAACCATTGTGTCCCAGCGATGGCGGCTGACTGTCTCACAAACATTGCTCAGACTGTTAGATTCCCACCAATAATTGCCGCTCTTGTGGTTTAGCACGTCTAGAACAGAGACGTCAGTCAACTCTCCCAGCATGGGACAATTTTAGGCATTTCCTGGTCTGTGGTTGGTAAATTCCCATCATCCCTGCCTGGTGACTATTTGTAAACCCAAGCAAATATATCAGTGCCTAAGCTGCAACTGCCCCCCCCCCCCCCCTCAGGTGTGCACAGATGAATTTGAGACCAAGCATTAGCATAATATATATATATTGATGTTAAAAACTCATTTAATTCCTCAATAACAGTGATTTGATCGGCTAATAAGATGATTATAGTGGTGATTGGCGCTTCAAAGTGGAGAACAACTTTTGACATCAAAAGTCAATACCGCTTCAACATTAACCCTTTCAAGTCTGCATTTACCATTGTCATCTTCATTCATAGCAAGCCGCAAATTGCTTGACATGTATTGGAGTGCATGAAGTGGGTGACAAAGGAAAAAGTATATTGTTATTATAAAAACAATTCCATGACTATTTTTGTTCCGAAGGTGTAGGAAAGTAAATCATTTTTCAGAGATGCAAAATGATGCTTTCATGCATCGTGAAGGTTAAAAGGGTTTTAAACAGCTCGTGTTTACTGGCTGGTCATATTTCTACATGTTTTACGCACTGTTTGCAGAATGAATCAGATAAGGAGAATCATGGGCTGCATCCATGGAGTGACGTCAGCAGTAGTGACAGTGCGACACTGACAGAGGATAGCATGGCCGAACCAACTAAGATCGGGTAGGTGTACTACTAATGCAAAATTATTGTAAGTTCAATTCAGAAATGTCTTATTTTAATCAAATATTGGTTTTAGTCAAGACAAAAGCAAGTTTATTTGATAACTTTTTGATCTCCATATTATTGCTTATTTAATTGTTATTGTGACTAATGAAGACGATTTTAACATTTGAGTCCTCTCTGTAATTTGGTAATAAGTGAAGAAATGTGAGACAAAGACCTTGGATTCATTTGTAAATAACAAACTTTAAAATCACAGTCTGACAGATTTTTAATTTGACGTATCTGAAAAAACCATGCGAAGTAACTAGACTATTGTTATGAAACAAAATATCAGGTGTCAACCGGAAATAATTCACAACATTAAAATTCTTTCAAGCATTTTAATAAAAATTTCACTGAATATATTTTAATTGTAGCACTACACACCAGAAGTTTTGTTTTTCATTTCTGTTTTAGAAAAGCTGCAGGTGATGATAAGGTTCCGGACCATGGGTGGTACAAAAAAGCACTGCCAGAAAAAGATAATAATCTGGGTTCCACTCCAAATAACTTTGTCAGTACATACCTACAAGATGCTGGCATCACAGCTGAGGACATCATAAAGAAGTTCTCAAAGGAACCCGGCAAGAGTGAATACATTCCCCCCAATAGCTCTCTGCCAGCCAGAGATATTAAAACTGGGCCTTCCATACACAATATGCTGTCCAACTCAGGTAAATTATTTAACTTTAACTAAAACACCTAACTTCTGCAAAATTATTGTGTGACCAAGTATTCCGGGTATTATATTTGGACTTATACTGTGTATCTGAGGCGGACCTGTAGTGTGTGTCTGGTCCAGTAAAAACATTATAAGCTTTTTTGGTCAATGGTCTTATACCGAAAAACCTTTTCTACTGTGCCGATGCATAGTCCAAATTACATGCCCTGTTTCAGGGACATTGAAGTATTCACATTGATTTTTTTCCATTCAGGGTTTTCGTACCGAAATCGTACAGAACGTATTCAAAATATTCACCAGATGTCAATAACTCTGCAATCCAGGATCCAAGAGGAAGCCAAGACAATACAAGGTGCTGTGTAGATGCGGTTCATATAGTTCTTATTATACTGTGATATAAAAATTGTAAAAGCCTATTTCTCTATTGAAGCTGTTTTGTAGATATTACAGGGAAGTCTGAAAAATTATCTGTTTTGACGATATTAGTATTTTCGGGGGAATTTTTATTCACACAAAGCCTTCAACAGCATTAATAGCTTGAACAGTTTAATGAATAGGCATCAAATATTTAAATTAGGTAAAAATATAATAAATTTTTTTTTAATAGGGTGCAGTCATGAATTACATGTAGTTGTATCCGGGTGTATAAATATACACAGTGACTCTGCGGCCGGTCTTTTCTCTATTGAAAAATTCCCATTGTTCAGTTTAGTGATGCTGTGGCTGCCCTGAGGGCCATTGTTAAATCGCCGTCCAGGGTGCCTCTTCCATAAATATAATGGGATATAAAATTAAGAATTAGTTTTTGAAGAACATGTTCTTTTTATTTTCAGGTGATAAATGGGCTCAACCCAGGGAAGATAATTACACCAGTAGATATGACAGAATGACAAAGAAGAATGAGCCTTACAGTGTGTTTGACAAGAATCTCCCAGGCAAGATAGCAGTTTAATCCTTTTGATGCTAGAAATGTATATACATTTTCTAGAAGGTTCAAACCAAATAAATTTATAATATGTTTTATTATAACATTTTTAAAGTAATTCGATTATCTATTATGTCAATGTTTTTATAAAAAAACATATTTTCTGTAATTTGAAGCCTGAAATTGCGTAGGCAATTCCAGCTATAAATGTTTGAATTTCATCGATTTTTAACCTATTGTGATCTACAACTTCAATTGGGTGAAAAATGATCATCTTTGTTCTATTCGAGACCAAACATTTGCAAATTATTATGTTTGTAAGTGTATGAGCAATAACAGTTATTTGATCGTCTAAGAGCGCTTCATGCTTGAAGGGTTAAATTTTAACATTATTCCAGCATTCCAATAGTGTTTTTATTTCAAAATCAAGCAGCTGAATAGTTATTGATGACAATACATTTAATTTCGCGAAGTAGCATGGTAAATGACCCGCATTTTTGAAAAAGTTCAGAATATTTCAACATACAACATACTGTTCTGCAAGGCCAAAAGGCAGTATCTGCTTACTTGTAAAGTCAGCAGATACTGCCTTTTGGCTTTGCATGGTAGCATAGATGTTTTCCTTTTGATAAAATAGTAGCTGTGAAGAAGAAAAGATAAATATTTATGTTATATCTGATTATTTACTGGATATTTATCGCTCTGCAGGTGTTGGTAGTATGAGGAAGACTGCTCACAGAATAGAGGAAGACAGCAAACGGGACAATGCCGCTGTTCGTATCCAGGCAGCATACAGGGGACACACCGTTCGACAAACTCTCAACTGGCAGTCCCCATCAAAACATATTAGTCCTGCTAGAAACTATCTGCACAAGGTCAGTAATAAGTTTGTGTTTATTTATGAAATACATTAGATTTGTTAAGATTATAATGTTTGTGAGTGTAGGTGTTTATTACTAACAATTATCCAGTAAAGAGTTACTGTACAACTTGAAATTAGACTAATATGTGTAACTTACACCCACTGACTCAGTATCAGTGTTTCAGTGTCATGAATTTAGGAAATATTTTGCTTGTTAGATAAGCTCCAATGAAAACACTAAAAGACTACTGTAACTGACATCAGCGCTCTAGGGCTTATGGATTCAATGTACCTTTAATTTCTTTAGGTCCACCCATGTCTGGTATTTCTGTACCAGTGTGCATGTGTGTTAGCTATCAGCTATTCACTGTTTTTAATAAAAGTGCACCTTTAATACCTGTTGTTGTATATTTATATAAACATGAAGGCTCAGCTGTCTGCTCTTTATATTTTTCAATATTTTTTTCAGAGCACACATTTGACAGATGATTCACTGATGAGTGATTCAACAATAACAGATGATGAACGCAGCCTGCCAGAACACAAGGTATGTTTTTTTTGTTTTCATAAAGCGTCCAGATAGGTATAGCCCAATAGGTTTTATTACATTGTTTAAAATTCAGATGAATGGGAAAGTTTTTTTTTCAAAACCAGATGTCTAATAATATTTATTTCTCATTATTTCCCCTTTTTAACCACATGTGCACCACACTAATCTGAAGGGCAAGTTTGATATTCAGTGACCTTTATCTAATTTCAAAGTCACCAGGTCATAGAAGCAAAATGGGCTTGTAAGCGCGATAACTTCAAAACACCTTGAGCTGGAGCCTTCATGTAACAGACATGTAACAGTCCTGCCATCAGTTGATGGCTATTTTTATGTGCAGTTCAAATATTCCTAAGGTTATGACTGAAGTAGTTTTGTCGATTTTGCTTAGATTGGTGCCGCATTGCATTTTGGGAGTTATCATCATGCATTTCCTGATGATGCATCCGAACCAGAATTTGCAGAGCTGCCTAGACCAAGCCGGACTCTGCCCGCAAAAACCTGGGACAAGCCTCATTCTGATCCATACAGTGTTTTCAACATATACTCCAGAAGGAACCGCACTACAGGTAACTTTATTAGAGTATTAATTCAAATTTTCTGTTTTTTTATGAGCAGTTATTGACAGTAATGCCTATTTGCCTGATGTGGTGTTTTTTTTATAATTAGGATAAAATTTAATAATAATAAATTTAATTTCAAACTTTAGCATTTCTTTAGTAAGTTTATGTATTGCATGTGTTATTAATTCCCCAAAACATTAGTCCTATTCATTTTATATAGATATGACAACATTCCACATGTTTTTGCACTTTAATTACTTGAAAATTATATCAATATTCATCCCTGTGAGCCATGAACAGCTACTTTATCTACCACCTTACGTTTTTTAAATGCATGTAGCTGCGTGTAACACATGAAATAAACCCTTAAGACATAGAGATGTGGACTTTTTATACATGTATATGCGATATCTGTCAACCCTTTGAGTTTTTACTCCCTTGAAATTGTGTCTCACCACCTCAACCCACAACTATAACTGAGTAAAAATTACTCACATGCATGCAATTTTAATCTGAATATATGCTACTTTTGACATGTGACATTTATGCTAATTTTGACATTGATTTCTCCTACAAGTTGTCTGCTTTTAAGGATAAATGAAACATTAAATACAGCTATTGATGTGATTTATAAATAGAGGGTTAACCCTCTGCCGGCTAATCACGACAATAGTCATTTTCAATCTGTTTTATTAGCTGATTAAATCATTGTTTTCGGGAATAAAATGAAGATTTTTAAATAGTTTGTCCCAAATTAATGAAATATAAGTAATTTTCAACCACATGAGGTTGTGGATTGCGGTAGCCAGACACAACCTCATGTGGTTGAGAATTTGAAGGGTTAAAATCAACAGTTTTTTTATGAACCTTTTCTTTCTGCAGTCAATCAGGATACTGGTATCAGTAATGTTTCTGCCAAGCGCACTTTGAGCCCGGCCAGCTGTGACGACACGGCCAGTTTATCCGGGATCAGCCCAACACACTCGTTAACGTACGGCGATGAGTTTTCTAAGCACTCGGCACTTCCCACGTCACAGAGAGTGAGCTATAAGGATGATTTTACATCTGTCGCGTCGTCTGTGACCTCTCACGGCAGCCACGGTAAATCGTCCACCCGAGCGGCTCCTATCAATAGTGGCCACTCGTACAAGGCGTTCAAAAAATTTGCCAGGTCAGTCTTTAACCCTTACAACACTGAGGAAATACTATTAACTCTTGACCGACAAGTTATCCAATTATAATTTTTATGCACTTGTGTTGTGTCTCACTGATGCACTACTCAGCTTCAAAGCATTGTTATAATTTAAATTTGCAAATAAAAAGTAGAATAAAATGAAAAAAAGTCTGGATTGTTGTGTAAAGTTAACCTTTTGTGACTTTATGGCAATCGGTTTAAATGCACTACTTTGCTTTTGTTTACAGCAAAAAAAGTGACCATGACCAATCTGATGATACTTTAGATGGCACCCTGACACCTCCACCAGAATGGAAATTTGAGAGGTTGTAAACATTTTTCTTGTTATTTATCTTGTTAATCTTATTCATCTCCACTTGCCTTAGCTTTGGGCCAAAAGCCAACTTCTAGAAATTTAGTGACATTGTCTGAACATATTGAATGCAGATTTTTGTCAACATTTGTCAGTAGTGACCCTTTAATACTAAACTAATGATGTACACTGTACAGTACTGCAATGTAAGGTGAAAAGGCAGTAACTCCTCTCCAAGTAAGCAGTTTATGCATTTTGGCTTTGCTTGACGAGAGTACAGATTGGTCAAACCAATAAATATAATTCAATACATTGAGCAACACTCTGATCACAGTTCCAACCATATAGAGATGTGCGAGTACCAAAATTTAAAACCACCTGCATGAGTTGATTTTATATTTTGAGGAAGTGTCCTAACCCTTGTTCTGCTATATATAGTTTTAAGCATATTTGAAGCCTAATAATATGTCACTAAAATGGATAATATAGTTTGTGGTAGATGCTCAGTTGTTCATATAGCTGAATTTGGAAGGTGTATATTTAAAAAAATATATAAATAATTTTTTTTCATTTTGAGCTGGAAATTGCGTTAGCAATTTTAGCTTCAAATGACGAAAAATAAAATTTTAACTATTCAGCAGAATAAGGGTTGACCGACGACTTGCAAATATACATCTAGGTGTTGTCCTTTCTTTGTGACAGGGCTTGGGGATAGTATGAGGGACAGTGCTCTCGTTTAGGTTACCGGTAAATCATTTCAGATTACATAATAATATTTGTTGTTAAAAAATCTGTGTGCCTGATTGCATCATTGATGACTTTTTAGGACTGATGTCAGGACTGACGCCCGCCCGCCCTTACTTGAGGGTCAGGAGGCTCCTGTGAGATCTGTCATCCTCAGCAGCAAATCCCACACGTTACATGAGGAATCAGATCTTTCCGAGCTTTCAAGTCTTGGCGAGGATCCATTAAGAGATTATTATAAGGTGAAATTCACTTTTTCATACCAACTATGTCCTTCCAGCAAATATGAGACACTTGGCTGAATGTTGGTTTAATGCTGGTCCACCGTCTGGCACAGCATCAAACCAACATTGGTTCAACATCTCATTTTTGCTGGGTTAATTATATCTCTGATCACTTTCATTACTGTTTATAAGATGGTTTCTATGAAGGTTAACTATTTCAGTCCAGAGTACTTTTGTATAAATCTGACTGATCGGACAGAATACTTTTCAGTTTCAGTATATTTTTTGGTGAGACACAAAGCCACTGTGAGAAGCTCTCAGTCCATTTGTAACATATAAAAGTCGCTGTGAGCGGCTCGTGGGGCTCAGAGAGTTAAGGCATTTATTTTCCAGTACATGTGCACTGCTGCATAATTTCCCTTAATTTTTACCACCAAATGTCTAGTTGCATGTCCGCAAACAGGCAGTCTGCTGAAATCTTTGTTACTATTTCAGACATCAGCTGCACCTGGTGGCTATTCCACATCTGCCCTTTCTCCGGGTGCTCTTGGCGGTCGCATGGCAGCAGAACTTCACCTTCTGGATGGTGTGGAAGAATCACTGAGGCAAATAACAGACGTTGAACGTGTGCGAGGCGTCACAATGGCACAGCAAGAATCTGTTGCTCTTGCCCAGATTTTGAAGGTACTGTGTAGTTCAACCTTAAGAGTACTAACCCTTATACCTCTAAATTAAATAATTTGAATTGGGCGAAAATTTATCATATCAGTGTCATTCCAGACCAAACATTGGCAAATCTAGATGTACACTCAATTCATTCTCAATAATATTGTGATTTAACCAAATAAAACGAATTAAAAATGACTATAATCTTGCTTGGTGGTGAAAGGACTAATGTCTATGATAATCTATAATATTTTCTCTCTGTTTCAATAATTTTGTTTAACCAGTTTTTCAAGTAGAAATGTGTTCAAAACTCTCACACAGATATAGGCTAAAAGTTATATTTTTTCAATTCAAATGTTTTTCACCCACTTTAATTTGTGGATTGCAGTAGTGAAACACAGCTTCAAGTGGGGTGAAATTCAAATTTAAAAGTTCAGAGCTAATACGATCGAACTATCAATATATATCTTCCAGATCTTGAGATTATTTAATTCTGGAACAGCCCAGCAAACACGATGATGACACAATTCTCACTTTCTGTTACATTGGCCCAGCTTTAATAAATAATGGATCAATGTCTTGTTTTTACTTAAAGCTATTCAGCTGATATAATTTAGCCAATGCTTTCCATCACTCCTCATTGTAATACTTTAAAATATTTCACTTCAACTCCCATTATTAAGGCACAGAATACGGAACACATGCACGACATGGCTCAACTGCAGCTGAAAGCTCAGCAGGAATCTGTAGCTGCCTCTCGTCAGCTGGAAGATGCCCGCAAACGTGCTGCCGATGCGACTCAGAATGCCGCTCTGGCTATTGCTGATATACGCAGCGAGACTTCTGTATCTGCCCAGACTACAGCAGCACACTTCATCGAAACCCAAGCTGAAGCCGCCCGAGCTACAGCTGATGCCACACGGAAACTGGCACAGGTACAATTCACCTTTGTCTTTTTCAAGAATGTTGAAAATCATGATTCAATTTTTTTAAAACTTAGGCAAATATTTATTTGGAATTATTCATCTGATATATTTGCTAGCAAACATTTTTAGCTATTTTTCATTCTATTTCTCTTCGGGCATGAGAATTTACATAATGTAATATAATTCTCTTTCCCACTTTCAATTATCATGCTTCCCTATTAAATTTTAGCAATTTTTTATTCTCATTCCACAACTGCTTTTTTCTGTTATATCTGTGAATTTGCATTTTAATGAATCTGTCATCATTCACAAATATGTGCTAACTTCGCTTCTGAAGTGTAATTTCATTCTTGTGTGAAGTGTAAATTATTTGCTTTGTTTGAAAGTAGCTAGTGCCCCTTGTATGATATACTTACCGTGCTGAGTGGGCTTGTAGTTTTCATTGACACCAACTGACTTCTTACATTTTTAGCAATCTGAGTATCGAATTGTAGCTAAGAAAAAAAACATCAAAATATCAATGTTTTGTAGTTGCTGGACGTCAAAGCACAAAACATTGACTCAATATTGGTTTTAATGTTGCGCCACCGTCTATGACGCTGGCCCAACGTTAAACCTAGGCTAGGCTTGTGTTCATCGGGTACAAATAACTCTATCCAGACTAATGCAGATGCTCCCTGTTTTGATTTGACTGTTTTTTTGAGTAGAGCTTTCTGGCTTTATTAATCTTCAGGCTCAGTTAGCTTTGACAGCAGGTCAAGGTGACCTTAACCCCCGGGAGACGGGACGTGTTGCAGGCGAGGCGGCGGCCGCAGCGGCATCAGCTGCTGTCACAGCCGCAATGAAGAAATATCAAATTCAGGTAGAATATACATCTATAGTCTAATTTGCCACACACAGTCACAGCTAAATTTTAGCATGTGGATAAAGAATGTTTATATAGGATTAAGTTTGATTTGTTACCCGTGTCCTGCTAAATTGTTTTGGTTAGATGCTTGAAGCTGGAAATTGTGTCGGCAATTCCAATTGCCGACACAATTTCCAGCTTCAAGCATCTAACCAAAACAATTTTCTCAAATTTAGTGTTATTCCTATTGATCTAAAACATGCTTAAAGCCGTATATAATACAGTTCCAGCAGCACAAGGGTTGATGAAATTATTTCTGCAGGTGATGAAATGATTGATATGTTTTTCAAAGTAAGCAGTCACCATGGTTATTTCAACCCTTTTAGCACTCTTGTCATATAAGTGCATGGCATGGCATATTTTACATAAAATTTGAACAAGAGCAAATGATAAAATCCTACAGGTCAAGCTTTAGCCATTGTCGTATTGCATTTTGCGAACCATTTGAACCTTTATTGTAAAATCACACACAAGAGTGCATGTTGCAACACAAATGATTTCAGCTATGCATTAGGAATGCTATGAGTTTTCATTTAGAAATTGAACTTGTTTTTTTTATAAAATGTGGTCATTTTTATTTTTCTTGTGAGATGATTGCAGCTGCAATTCACATCTCGAAATGAATGAAAAAAGAGTATTATGCTGTGCAAAGTCAAAAGGCAGTATTTTCTAATTTTAGAAGTTAGCACATACTGTTGATTTTGCACAGCAGAATTATAGTTGCCTGGGTGTGTTGAGGGTTAGTGTCAGTATAATCATGATTATGTTGTGCTTATTTCAAACAAAGATATTGATCTGATGCTTGGTTTATGTTGCACCACCGTCTACGACACTGGCCCATTATCAACTAAGCATAGGGTCAATACCTCATTGTTGCTGGCTCAATGCTTGATTGGTACTACTTGTCTTGCACTTATAGTTATTTGCTTGACTATCCTGATTTTTTTGCTTTTGAGAAATTAAAAGCAAATTTTAATCTCTTTTTGCAGGTTATTTTATTTCACATGTTTGTATTGATAATTTGCTTAAATTTATTCACTTGATTATTTTGCTTGTCTAAGAATAATATCCTTCAAACTTAAACTTTGTCCAAGCAGGACTGTTTTGTGATTGTAATGACGTTAAATAAAATATGCCTGTGTTGTATTGTAGGCATTTCGAAATGTTAGACTCATGTAAGAGGCCCTTCTTAACTTTATAGAAGAAAAATCACAATTAGTATTTTTCTTCTATTCCAGAGCCTGCCATGTTTATTATGAACACTAAAAATACTTTACTTTACTTTACTTTAGATACAGTAATTTAAAGATAAAAAAGTATTTGATTTGTTATAGGTATGCTGCAATCCGTCAGAATTCATGTCTTTCTACTACACAATTATAATTTAACCTTTTTTACTTAAAGCAATTTTTTACTTGAACTATTAAAAAAGTATTACATGTAGTTCAGAAATTGAAACAAATATTTTTTTTTAACATTTTATCAACAATACAATATAATTTCAACACTAAAGTTCTTACACAAGATTCACAACAGATTAATATTTCTCAGTATTCTTATATGCACATACATTATTCACATGATTCACCAGTTGTCAACGCACACATTCATTATTGCAGCATTTGAATATTGAGGACCGGGGTACGCAGTATTCCAAAAGAGAAGAAGCTTCATTATATACATCAGAAAGCCTAGCGAGTGACACAGGTAGTCCGTCTTATTCCAGTAAAGGACCATCCAGACCCTCCTCCAGGTGAGTATGTGCAGCCCAGCAAACACAAGATTGTTGATTCAATGTTTGGCCAGCGTCATTGACGGTGGACCAACATTTAACCAACAATGGCTCAATGTCTCCTGTTTGCTGGGTGGTTGTTTGTGTCGCCGACAGTGGACCAACATTCATTCAACATTAGGTGTCATGATGACTGAAAATAAGCCTTTCATCACTATCGGCAATTCTAGTTGCATTTATGTCAATGTGAGAATCTCTGTTAAATATATAAATGAGCATATTTTCTCCAGTATACAAGAGACATTGGGCCAGTGTTGTTTTTATGTTTGGCCAACATCTCAGACGGTGGCCCAGCATGACACTGGCTCAATTCTTTGTGTTTACTGAGCTGAGAGAACAATTGCAAGTCTTTAAGCACTCATGTTAAGTATGTAGACAATATGACCTATTTTAGATTTTTGTAACAGTGCAATACATTTAAATGTGACATTTTAAGCTTTTATTTTATACACTTTTTTTAGAATTTTTAAATTTTGTTTGGATGTAACAATTCATAGCATATTATAAATACAAATTTTGATAACCAAGTGTTTACCTGTTGAAGTACTAGTCATGTCTATAGACATTTTTAACCCTTACAATGCGGAGATCGACTTTAGTCGACAAATCTGACGTGTTGACGACTAAAGTCGATCGTTGCACTGTATGAGTAAAGATATTTATAATGACCGTAGACCCATAACATAGGTATTCAAATAAATCAGAAAAAGCCATTGAAGACATTTATGACGATTTCAAATTTAAAAACTCTTTGGTTTCTGAGGTTTGTACAAAAATATGTCGTCGCTTTAAGGCCTAACCTTTTCATTAGTCTTTCAGACAAGGAAAGTTGGGCACTGAACTTGTAGGTTAAGATAAATTATGCTTAGATTTAAATTGTACATTGGCAAGTTATTTTTACCCACTTGAAGTGTGGGCTGCGATAGCAAGATATTCTACAATTCCGCGCTCTAAGGGTTAATGGGTTGCCATGCCCTGGTAATGTGATGTACATAATAAGGGGTTGATTAGGTTTTAGTTACCCTTTAACCGCCAAATTATTCAATTGAAATTTTCACCCACTTGAAGTTGTGTCTCGCTGAGGCGATCCACAACTTCAAGCGGGTGAAAATTATTCAGATTTGACAAAATAGAGGTTTGTTGTTCAACAAAATGTTTGAAAGCTGATATGTAATGTGCTGATAATAGAATGTAAAACTCGAATATAATCAGGACCGGCGGTTAAAGGGTTAACATTACTTTCTTTACAGAACAACCAACTACAGCTCAAGAACCGCTGCCGACTCATCTCAAACTCAACTGAGAACAGAGTCTGCGAAATCGAGCGTTGTGGTGACAGCGGAGGATTCCACTGTGATAAGTGCGGCCACCAGGTCATCTGTACCCACAGAATCTGGGGCGAGTGCTGCCTACTCCACCCACACTGATAGAATCACAGAGGATATACACAGCGACAAAGAAGGTAATGAAACTCTACTCAGACTCGCAAAAACACCAAGCCAAGGTAAAATGTTGGTGTAAAGTCGGGCCAGTGTCGCAGATGATGGACCAGCATTGTACCAGCATTGGGTCTGTGCCTGTTTTTTTTAGCTTATCAAATCACTGTTATCGGTAATGAAATTGGTGATTTGCAAATGTTTATTCTTAATCTAAGCAGATAAGTAATTTTCAACTACATGTACTAAAAGTTGTGGGACGCGTTAAGATGAAAATTTAATGTCAATAACTTTGCGATGCCTTTTTTTCTCTGTGTCCCAACAACAAGCACAAGACTAAATGAATATGGTCAATTATTTTCTCCAACTTTAAACAAGCATTGTTTCAACTTCCTTTATAAAAATTTCTTTGCTGCAATTTTGCATGTTGTATTTTAGTTTTACAATTTCTGTTAGTTTGTAGTGTCTCCTATACATCCACTGCCCGGGAAAATTAAAAAATATTATCATTTTGTTTTGTAGATTACACAGCCGATTTTGACACTTCTGGTGTTGATGATTTCAACACCACCTTGCAAGAGATGCTGCCTTCTGTAAGTCATCAGAAAAACCTCAAGTCACAGACTAGTCAGAGTGACGTAGCCTCCTTCTCATCTGATGACAATCAATCCAGTAGCATTTTATCTCCAGGACCAGTGAATGGTGAGCAGACAGGGTTAAATATTATGACTGTAACTGCTTACTTTGTCACTAAGCAGTTACAACTGTTTGCGCTTGTGATGTGACCGATAATCAATTATAATCGATGATCGCTTATTTGATGCACCAATTATGATGGTCAATTATCATAAGGATTAATTGATTATTGCTGAGTAATCAAACTATGGACTAATTCATTTAAAGAAAAAATTTGTCTGATTGATCCTCGATTATATTAAGTGTGCTTTGTTAGTCAAGTAACTTAATTTTGAAGATATATATTTTCCTGAAATATAAATATTTTTCGTCATTTGGAGCTGGGAATTGCGAAAACAATTCCAGCTTCAAATGATGAAAAATTCCATTGTTCAATTCAGCATTACAAGGTTTAATGGCACAAGTGCTGATAAAAACGAACCAATACTAGTAATACACATGAGTGCTGTAGGGGTTAAAAGGTCACATTATTATTTTTATTCATTTACTGATTTTGTCATTGAGATGGATCGTAAAGGTGGTCTATGTTAATGTGATTTCAGCTGTGGAAATACCGGCGGCACGTAGGCTCAGTTTTGAGGACAACTCCTTCACCCGCTTCACTATGGATATGGTGAAGCAATACATGCAGGAAGAAGAGATCAGAGCACAGCATAAGGTATTTGTATTGAGTTGAATGTCCATTGCTGGACCATCGTGTACAACACTGTCCCAATAGTGAGCCATCACTGCTCTGGGCTGTGTATGTCCATCCCTTGAAAAAGTCCTAAATTTCATACTGGGAAAGGTGTACGAACCTTGATTACTATTAAACAAAATGTGCAGTTTGAGGGAGGGATATGCCCTGAAATATATCAACTTGCCAAGAAGGTAGACTATCAACCATTGTTTACTTTAATATGCGTAATTTCTGACAAACTGTGCCAGATAGCTAGATCATTACTGTAAAACAAAAGGGACGGCTTCAGTTATGGAGATGCCCTGAAAAAATTAAACTTGATAAAATTTACTTCAATATGGCTGATATCTGAAAAATTGCAACCATATCAAATTCAAAATGGCTGACTTGCAGCACATTAACTGGAAAACTGTGCCAGATAGCTAGGCCACTGCTGTGTAAACAGAATGTGCTGTTTCAGGGAAAGATATGCCCAGAAAAATTACTGTAATTTAACAAAATGTGAGAGTTAAGGATGCCTTGAAAAATTCCCATCACTCCGGCATGGCGGGGGAGTATGGTGGCCGGCTGGTCTCTTGTTAGAGAAGTATTTCTCCCCAGCAACAACTCGCTAACCCAAAAATCTATAGCTATGTTGATAAAATTATGGCAAGATAACACGGGGCAATGTTGCTGTATTCAAGCAACAACTAACTAACACACTATAATGGCTATAACATGATGTTGTGAGTTGGAACTTCAGAGATGCCAAGTCTCCCTAATTTCCCGGTATTCTTCCAAGTTTTTATTGTTGTTTCCGGTCTCCCGAATTTATCTGTGTATCTCCCGGATTTGACACATTTTTATATTTTTTCAAACTCGATAAAAGTTCTTTATTTCATCTTGATTCTGCAAGATTTAACACCTTACCGACTCACTACGAGCTAATATCGTAGCCGTCTGTGGTCTGTAGTTAAAATTGTTGACGTTCGCCATGGCTACCTGGTGAGTATGAATAAATATTGACTGAGCCTCCAAAAATTAAACTAATCCATGCGAGCCGATTCCCGCCGATTTCCAATCGGGTTTTTCCATAATTCCCAAATGGCAGCGCCCTGTATTCGAACATTATCGATGTGTTGGCTATTCGCTGCACGATTGTTGAACAAATAGTAAGAGCTATATTAAATACATATTAAAAAATGATTGAACAAATCTATATTTCTTAAGTGACATAGTTATGAAAACAAATATAATTAGAACTTGATAAAATTTGATGTCAAACATTGAAGTGAAAGATAGTCAATTTAATTGTTTACATCTAACCTGCTAATGGAAGCGTTGACTGACTAGGTCAGATTGACACACATCGTGCATTTACTAGCATTACATGACGGGAGATGTCGGCAAAATGGCCTTAAAACGACTATTATTAAATAAAGCTGATTTTGACAATTGTAACTTTTAAATAAAGCCGATATTATGGGCTTGGACGGCTTGGACATTTATAGGGTTAAATCAGCATCATCCAGCACCAAGGCCAGCTCATCATCCAGCACCAAGGCCAGCTCATCATCCAGCACCAAGGCCAGCTCATCATCCAGCACCAAGGCCAGCTCATCATCCAGCACCAAGGCCAGCTCATCATCCAGCACCAAGGCCAGCTCATCATTCAGCACCAAGTCCAAGGCCAGCTCATCATCCAGCACCAAGGCCAGCTCATCATCCAGCACCAAGGCCAGCTCATCATCCAGCACCAAGTCCAAGGCCAGCTCATCATCAAGCACCAAGTCCAAGGCCAGCTCATCATCCAGCACCAAGGCCAGCTCATCATCCAGCACCAAGTCCAGCTCATCATCCAGCACCAAGTCCAAGACCAGCTCATCATCCAGCACCAAGGCCAGCTCATCATCCAGCACCAAGGCCAGCTCATCATCCAGCACCAAGGCCAGCTCATCATCCAGCACCAAGTCCAAGACCAGCTGATCATCCAGCACCAAGGCCAGCTCATCATCCAGCACCATGCAAGAAAAGCCGAGTTCGGCGAGTCAGGAGGCTGTTGGTGTCTCCCGAAATAAAGTTGTTTTGTTTTTTTCGCATAAATGCCAATAGAGTCTTTGATGGCCCCAAGCTACATGGACAGTCCTTGTGCGATTCATCAAACCCACTCTGCTCATCTCTTAAAGACTTGTTGGGGGTCCTGTACAAGGAGAGAGCCAACTAGAAGGACGACCTAGATCTGGTGATAGGCCAGACAGCACATAATTTATAGCGGCTGTTCAGCATGGTGGGCACGAACAAGACCGACTTCAGACCTAACCTATCTAACAAGGCACTGGAGCCACTGCTTGTACAGAAGGTGGACAACCATCAGCAGATTCCTTGCTATGAGAGAAGCCACATAAAAGAGCTCCTGGTCAGGGCCAAAAAGGCCACAACACACACTGTGCAGCCAGTCGAGAACTAAGCACAACAGAAATTTTACTTCGCAAACATGCTGTTGATCATGTTGATGAGTGTGTACCGTATTTTTTGGTGTATAACCCTCTATTTTTTACTCCTTGAAAGGCCTGGTGCAGGGTATATAACGAATGCGGGCTATACATTATTAAAGTCCGAATTTTTTGTAATTATGGATAAATTTCTTCTGCCGTATATCGCGCCTAAGTGTGTTGTTTTTCCTGTACTTCACGGACCGGAGCCAAGTGGAAATAGCATCTACTGGCGCCAAGTGGAAAAAGCATCTACTGGCGGCAGATGGCCACTACACACATATCCAACTCTCACAGTTAGCCGCCACTCGGTAATCAGAGCATTGCATCAATGAAGGTGTGACATTTTAATGCCAACGGCCGCGGTTAACAGTTAACCGCCACTCGGTGGTCAGAGCATTGCATCAATGAAGGTGTAACATTTTACTGCCAACAGCCGCGGTTAACAGCTAGCTGCCACTCAGTAATCAAAGCATTGCATCAATAAGGGTGTGACATTTTACTGCCAACGGCCGCGATTAACCTGCAAATAATTTACCCTCATTTTAGACGGCTCTTATATGTCAGCACAACGATATATGAATATACCGGTATTAAAAAGACCAAACAATTACATTTCCCATGGTAAATTTAGGCCCCAGAATCTCTGCAGACAGAGGAGACGAGACAGGTCTATGACGGTGTTCACGCGCCATTCAGCCAAGGTGTTCTATAGTCTAGTGTGGGTATGTGTATCGGATGATGACCCAGCAAACACGGGATGTTGATCCAATGATGTTTTGATGTTGGACCATCGGCAAAGACGGTGGGCGGGTCAACGTCTCGTGTTTACCGGGGATGGCATTGTATACAACGGCGGAAGGACTAACGTTACTACAATACACACAGTGTGACACACAAGGGTTGTCTCTGATGACAGGCACGCATACATGCTCTGTAATATAGGCTAATGCGTAGATTTTTATCTCGCTACAATCGGCCGTTTTTCTGTTAATAGACCTCACCCCTTTTTTAATAAAGTATTTTAATTATATTATACAATGTCGGCATACTACGTATTTAAAACATATCAGATTTTACATTGTTATGTGCCTCATAACATGATCTTCATTGAATTTATCTTTAGACTCATATAACTATCTGGTCAAATATAATACGATATTTACTAATTTATAACTCGGCTTCTAAAAAAATTATAATAATAAATTTTTGAGAAATATATAAATGAAAATATTTTATTGGTTCAATAAAATATATAGGCCTATGCATTTTGATACGAGTTGGGAATGAAAAGGTTAATATGTACTGTGGGCTATGCTAGGGTATATGTAGTGGCGCTTGCTCCTCGTTCTCCATATTAAACGATGACCTGGCGTGTTATTAACTCTGTCCCATCAACGTCTTTCTTTATCTCGTTAGTCTCTGTGGCTGGTAATAATAATAAACCCCAACATTAATTATTCTATTATACAATGTCAACATAGAACAAATAATAACTTACAACATATCAGATTTTACTACACTGTTAAAATTAGATATCTTACGTGGTATATTACTTGAGTGACTGGCGCCCGCTGTAGACGTTACCAGATTGGCGGGATGTGCGGGCTATACACCGGAGCGTGTATATATCGGAAAATACGATAGTTATTTTTAAAAAGAAAATATCCGTTGTTCAAAGTGATAAATTTCATTCAAAACACCCTTCAGAGGCCACCAAATCAAGACTTCAATTAAAAAGTTTAGGGTCTCGCCCAAAGAGAGGGGGACATCACCCTCTTTTATCACCCCCCCCCCCCCTTGCTCCTACGCTGCTCGGCGCGCCGCTTTGTGGCGCTTCATGACCATTGGTAAATCTTCCTGAAAAATCTGTTTTTTTTCTTTCAATCTTCCTTTTTTTGCTTTCTCCGACTTGGCATATTTGGAACTTTGTTGTTGCATGAGGTTTGTGTTTATTTGATTTATTTGGCTGACTAAATCAGGCAATTTTATTCACCTTGAGGTGGGAAATACTGTTGAAATTCACAGCTCCAGGGGCTAATTTTACAAAGAATCCTAACTTTGATCCTATCTCATCCTATCTCAAAGTTGAGATAGGATCAAAGTTAGAATTCTTTGTAATATGCGCCCCAGGTGAATGAAAACACAAATAAATAGCTGTGTGCTAGGAGAGTAAATGTGACATCGAAAAAACATTATTACTGCTCTGCAAAGCAAAAGACAGTATCTTCTTAATTAGAAAGTAAGCAGATACTGCCTTTCGGCTTTGAACGGCAGAGTACACTAGTCCAAAAACCCTATTACGTACTTACACTAATTTTAGAAGAAGGCATATACACAGCACTGAATTCATATTAGGGTTTTCTTTTTTATAGAATATGTTACTGAAAATTCGAGAAAGGGCCCTGAAGGAGAAGACAAAGGCTGAGATGGATTGGCTTGACCAGCAGAAATGCCAGACGCGGGACAAAGGAGCTGATGATAGTTATCCTCTGATAAAGAAGCAGCAAAGAGCTCTGAGAATACGACTGAAACAAGAACAGGTGAATAGAAATTCTTACAAACACAGCTTTTGACTTCCCGGCCTTTGTCAGATTTCAGCAAACTTGTGTGATAGCCTGGAGTCGAATTTCTGACAATTTGGGAAAGCAAAGTTTGTTAAGGAAATATTGGCCATTCTTATTATTATACCCCAATCTAGCATGATTTCAAAAATATCACAGGAACTTTCATCTATAGCCTTATTTTTCATTATAGATTTATAATGATAGCTTAAAAGAACCACTTACGGCTGGGCAAATGTTTGCAATTCTTCAAAAGAGAAAAATGGTTCATATTGGTGGGTGGGTGATTGACTGCCCCTTTCAGATGGATGTTTTACAATTTTTTAAGTGCATTTGTTTTCTATTATGAATTAATAGTATTGCAAATCCAATTTTTTTTTGTGTAAATTTCAATCATTAGGTCAGGTTGATATATATTGGTTGCAAATTCTGAAAAGGAATGGTTTTTCTATTCGAAATCCCTCTTAATGCACTGATCTAAAAAAAATCGTTTTATTAGCTAATTAAGTCATTGTTATTGGGAACTAAATGTGTGTTTGAACATGAAGATTTGCAAATGTTTGGTGTCAATTTCAACAAATCTGAGTAATTTTTACCCACTTAAAGTTGTGGGTTGCAGTAGCAAGACACAACTTCAAGTGGGTGAAAATTTAATTTGGCTCAAGTTAAAGTGATAACAAATTAAAAGTTTATTTCAAACAAAGATATTCCCAAAATGTGAAATACGCCAGCCCAAACAGCCACTTTGATATGAACCCTTCATGACATTGTAGTAAAATTTGATTACCCTGTATTATTACAAATAATAGCAACACTATATGTTATATTTTCTAATAATCTTTAAGGCACCACTTACATGGTATGATATTTTTTGCGAATGTGTGTTGGCGATGACTTGGTGGTACCTGAAATCAGAACTGTACACCAACATCCACAAATCATCACCTTGGTATTAGAGGGTGGTATCTGCCACTTTACAAATTGTCACCTTGGTATTAGAGGGTGGTATCTGCCACTTTATAAATTGTCACCTTGGTATTAGAGGGTGGTATCTGCCACTTTATAAATTGTCACCTTGGTAATAGAGGGTGGTATCTGCCACTTTACAAAGTGGCAGATACCACCCTCTAATACCAAGGTGACGAAATGCACTTGTTGAAAAAAATGTTTTTCAAGTCATGATTTATCCTTTCAGAAAATGTTTGATAATGAAATGCTTTTTTGCCATTTTTGAGTTTTTTATTTGATATTCTGTAGGCTGAGATAAAGAGATTACAGGAAGCTAATCAGCTCGCCAGTCACGAAAGACAAATGATGCTTCTGCAATCTCAAGATATTGCCCGTTTGCGGCAGTCCACTCAGCAAGTAAGTTTTTCAAATTGTCATATTTTCCTCAAGAATTACGATGTCAGTAACTTTAACATTGATGTGCCTTACCACGTTTTCTCAGATTTATGTTTTCGATGCTAATTTATTAGTTTTATTATATTTTCACAGTGTAAGCACGCTTGTATATATACCACCACAGTCTTGCAAATTAGGTGCTTATTAATGACTTATGACTTATTAATAAATGTAGATTTTCTCAATAGGGTAATATGTGGATGTGATACAGTGCAAAATCAAACAGCAGCAACTGCTTAGGGTCGTTCCCATTAAACACGATACATTGACACAATGCTAGATTAATATTGGGACGACTATGGACCCAGTATTGGGTCAATGTATCCTGTTTTCTGGGTTCCAGCAAATATTCCCCCCGCCCCCGATGGAAAGCAATTCCAAGAAATATATTCGTCCACTACAGAGCCCTGCTCCCCCCTCCTTTATTAGTACCACAGTCGACGAGTCCCCGGAATTTTCTCGAGGCTCATATATACCTTCTCCTGATGCTATTTTCACACAAAACTTTGTCTATCACAATCGCAAATCTCACTG
This sequence comes from Flabesymbios commensalis, assembly GCA_964017125.1. Classification (NCBI taxonomy): domain Eukaryota; kingdom Metazoa; phylum Annelida; class Polychaeta; order Terebellida; family Flabelligeridae; genus Flabesymbios; species Flabesymbios commensalis. The sequence continues at coordinate 80,387,983 of OZ024905.1, forward strand.
TCATTTCAGTTTGTGACGGCTGCCAAACCCCGGATACATTTACAGGCTAGAATGGGACCCATAATGGTGTCCACCACAACAGATTTCAGTTTCCTGACTTTTCTAAACCACCCCGTTTATAGTTTTTTGACAACATACCAACCCTTACAGAATTTGTAACATGTAATGTATGCCACTGTCCACGGAAAAAGACCTGATTTCTGTCCATGGGGGGACCTGGATTGTTTCTGGAACAGCCCTTACTTAGAAAAGTGATCAGTTGCTGCTGTTTTCCTAGTTACGTGGCAGAATAAATTTGCTTACCATAGCCCTGTCTTAGGGGATGGTATGGTTGGAACTTATTTTTTTTCTGAACAGATAGTATTTTAAAATGTATTGTTGCTTATGTCATTAGAATAAATGTTTTATCAGGCTTATAAGCAGCTGGCTTATATAACTCTTCATTTATGTACATATTTCCATCACCTTGTGGTAATACTGCCGCTTAAAGCCAAAGGCAGTATCTGCTTACTTTACAAGCAAGCCAATACTGCCTTTTCACTTTGCAGAGCAGAATAGTTTGCTGCATTTTGTTTAATATTAATTTTACTGGGTATACTATCCCACATAAATAAGGGGCTGAAATATTAAAATGGGCGCCTCTTAAATATGTAGCTGGACAGATATCAGGGTTCGTACTTATGCTTGAAAATCTTGGAATGTACCTGTATTCCACAATTAATTTTAGCGAAAAGTATTTTGAAAGTAACATGACGATTTGCAAGTGTCTCAATTTCAACAAATTATATGAGTAATTTTTACCCACTTGAAGTTGTGTGTCGTTACTGCGGCACACAACTTCAAGTAGGTAAGAATGAAATTTTGATAAAGGAATCGCATTGTAAAATATCATGGTGATATGTCATTATTATCTATGTATTATTTCATAGTGGTACTACAGAATCATTCTGTATTCAAATTGATGCTGGCTTTGTTGATTTAATTGGTCACGAAAAGTCCTATTATGTTGACAATTGTCATAGCGGTCTCGGAGTGGACATTTACCCAATGTTGAGTTAACGCTGGTCTATGACGCTAACCCAATATTAACCCAACATTGGATCAGCTGTATGAAATATGTTTCTATACTCGTGAGAAATCACAAGCAAAGTGTGCTACTCTGACAACAGGTTTTGCATCAGATTGACCGCCGCAGAATAGAGAAATGGCTGAGTGCCATTGATCTGAGTGATTATATTCTCTCCTCTGAATCTTCTCTCACCTCGGATCAGGTAACGGCTCAATGCTATGTCTCCACAACCCTCTGCCAATCATGTTGCCGCCATCACTTGCTTGCTGAAGTACTTGGGACCCGCTATTGTGCTTTGCTTTGTTTATTCCAAGACTGCATTATGTGTTTTATGAAAGCATCCAGAAATAAGCTGCTGCTAAGAACAACGTCTTGCATGGCGCACGTCGATTACTAATTAACTTTACCCAAAAATTATTTTTAGTTTTTGATGAACAAGATACAAAATTTGTAGTTTTATCCTGGGTATTTTGACTAACCATTGTGCTGCTGTGAGCTCAACAAGTATTTTTCACTCATTTCTAGCTTCAAATGACAAAAAATATTTCTATTTGTGAAGAAAGGAAATTTCATAAATTGAATATTTTTATCAATTGCCCAGCAATCACAAGACGTTTTCCCGATGTTGTTTGGCCCATTGCAGCCATTGACATTAACGTCCGACCGGCCGCCTGAGGCAGGTTAAAAAGGCCCAAGTCAGATAAACTGTTCACATCAGCCGCCCGGTAGGTTGGGTAAAGTTTTTATAGTTTTAGCCCTAATGCCTATGTACCACTTCCAGGTCCAGTTAAAAGTCACCAGGGCAGACAAAAATCACAGTTTACATGCCTTGGGTAAAATGATCGTAATGTCAATAAACACTAGCCCAACATGAAAATAATTTTGAAAACGCCATGTGTTTTCCGGTTGAGCATCCTTTGCAAACCGTTCAATCAATTTTAGTGACATTTTATTTGGGTGGGAGCTTTCTTGAAACTGTGTATACATGGTTCTAACAGCAGGTATATCGCAATCGATTTTTTAATAGGTAGAAATATTTTTTGTCGCTTGAAGCTAGATTTTGCGTTAGTAATTCCAGCTTCAACTGCATGAAAAATGGAAACAAACAATTCAGCAGCACAGGGGTTTAAACTGTTCCGGTTGAATGTAGGTATTTTAACCCTTTAAGCGCTGACTGCGTCCATAGCCGTCTTCAGCCTTTTTATTTGGCCTTCAAACTGTTGAAACAAAAAAATTGAATGAAAAATGAACTTTAAATTTGCTGGATTACCAGGTGTTTGGATTCAAATTGTAAGTAATTTTTTCCCGCTTCAAGTTGTGTGTCGCGGCATTTTTTTTCTATAGCGCTTTGAGGGATAAAAGACACTTAATAGTTTTTTTTTGAAAAAAATTCAGATATATCCAGAGACTAGTTCTGACTTGACTGATGTGTTGACTTTTCACACCTGCATGGCTATGGCTTTTTCTCCCTTTTGTTATGTTGCGATGGAATACCCAGCAAAAGTTTTCTTTCATGATTTAAAATATGCTCTCTCTTTATTACTTGAATCTGTGCTTGAGACCAGTCTTTTAGAGCAGCAGTTCTTCCTTCAATTCTGCTTAGCTATGTAACTGAATGCTTAAGGAATGAGTCTATTAACTGCTTTACAGCTTGATTATGTATAAACTATTGACTGCAGGTTCGTGAGAAGTTGCGCAATAGCGGACACATTCGTGCACAAACGCCCGAAGCAGCCACAGACGATGAATCTATGCATGTAAGCAACTTAAACAGTGTAAATGAAAGACATCTTATCATAGTAGATATATAAATCGGCTCTTGATGATGACATTTTTGCATGTATTTAATTTTGCTGATTGAATATTTGCTTTATTTAATCCTTTCTCCGCTAAGTTAATTTATTGAAATTTTCGCCCACTTGAGGTTGTGTCTTGCTGCCGCAATCCATAACCACAAGTGGGTGAAAATTACCCATATTTGTTTAATTTGAGACCAAATATTTAAAATTTGTTATGTTTAAACAGTCATTTCATTCCCAATATCAGTGATTTGATCAGAAAATAAAACCAACAAATTAAAAACGAGTCTAGTCATGATTAGCGGTGTAAGGGTTAATGTCAGTTGATTAATATTCTGCTACATTTGCATGTATATTTAATGTAGCATACAATACTTACCCTATGAGATTGCTAGCCATTTAAGTGAGCTGTAATACTCATTAAGGTTTTTTTTCGAAGCTGATATTGCGGAAGCAATTGCCAGCTTTAAATGAATGAAGAAGAATTCATGCTTTTGAAAATTGGTCCTGTAATAATTCGCTATTGGTGCAATTTTTCACTGTCATTGTGACCCATTCGTCCGCTTCTCTTAAATGCAGAAAAAAAATAGAAGGTACTGAATATTATCAGTTTTCATCTGATTTATATTTGAATTCATGCAGTTATCCCCATTTAATAATTTATATTTTTGATGAAATCAACATTTTGACCCGTTATTTTAACTTTTTGCTATTTTTTACATGATAAATACCTAAAAGAGAGGTGGGTTTTCACATTTTCATAACAATCATATATGTATATATCTTTAATTTTATAACTGATTCATATAAGGATCATTAGTAACTGTTTTGACCAGAGAAATGGTCCATTTGTTTTTTTTATGCTATCGCATCATCTCATTTTCTGATTTAGTGCAGATGTGTCACATCTAATATATCTGCACATCAGTACATTTCCTGTAACTACCTCATAGTGACTTTCTCCAATTGATTTTTTTGCGGATGAAATAAATAGGCCTTTTCACTCAGAACTAACAACCAATAGTATTGATAATCAATAATAATAATAATTAATAAAACAGATGATGCTATTACTGTATCTGGTAATTATTGTGTGTGGTCTGTGAATCCTTTAAAAGTGGCTTTTGTTAACCGTTACCATTCTGAAATGTTTTTGTAGAAACGATGGAAACCAAAGGGCTTTCTTAAATTTGTAACGATCATAAATGTCTTAGTTAGCTCTTTCCGCTTCATTTGAATACCTATGTTATGGGTCCATGGTGTAGTTCATTCATAGTAGCCGAAGTGCTGTGTATGTGCCACAAGCAGCACTTTGATTGCTAAGGGAAAATATGCTTGACACAGACACATTCCATCCCTTTTGAGCTCTGTTGTCCTATGTATGCTGCAGATGGTATATTTTAACCTCTTGCCTGCTAAATTATTTTATTTAAATGTACTCCCACTTGAAGTTGTGTCTCACTAGCACAACCCATAACTTAAGTGGTTGAAAATTACTCATATTTGTTTAATTCGAGACCAAGCAAGACTATTTTATCCAATCACCAATGATTGGCTACATGTATACATGTATGTGTATCACTACATTATTTCACTATATCTATCACTAACTGTTATTGACAAGTACAAATGCTCTGTAGCTCTTTCTAGTGCATTAGCATGTTGCACATGTCTTTCGCATGTAATTTCTGAATGGTATTTTTTTTTGTCGATTATTGCTAATTATTTAACTTTTAGATTGATGATGGGTCAGAAGACCTTAGGACACCATCTCCAAACAAAGGTGTGTTTTGTTATAACCTATCATTCATTTAATCAAAAGCAATCTTATGTGAAACCTTTTATTGATACCCCATTTTTTGGATAATTTTGTATATATAAGGTGAGGAATATATTATTTAATCTCAGACACATTTCTTACTCAATGCCCTTGTGTGTTTTCTAAGTTTTATTCACATATACTTAATTAAACAATTATTATTTATTCAGCTGTTATCATAACATATATAACACAGATATATAACCCAAATCAACCTATTTCATGGTCGCCTCCCTATAACTATCACCTATTTCAATGTTTTATGTTAGACATATTTTTGGCGGATCGCAGTAGATTTAGGTTTAAAACAGTAGAGCATTTATGTATTGCAGATCCATATTTTTCATAATTACTCCGTTAGTGGTCAAGAGCATTTGTGTATTCCATTTAACCCTTATCATGTTAAATTATTAAAATTTTTTAACCACTCGAGGTTGTGTCTCTCTACTACGACCAGCAACCTCAAGTGGCTGAAAATTAATCATAATTGTTTATTTTTAGACCAAACATTTGCAAATATTGATGTTTAGACACACATTTCATTCATAATAAGTGATATGGTCGACTAATAAAACAGGTTGGAAACGACAATAGTCGTGATCTGCAGGCAGAGGGTTAATAAGTAATATCCATATTTTTCAGATTATAAGTCAGATTCAGAATTATATAACGACTCTGTTAGTGGTCGTCCTCCTTCATCAGACGCCAAGGCCATTCCAGTGAAAATGAAGTCGCTTGATAAAAAGTGAGTGTTACTGTTATTTTTTCTTGGTAAAAAAGTATAAAAAAGGTGTTTCTTATTATTAAATTTTTTTTCTATCGTTACAAGTATCTCTAGTTAATATGTACTATGTATAACAATAACCGAATAATTAAAATAAATAAAAAAATAATACATTTATGATGTACATATTCTTAAATAGCCATTGTGTTTTTACAGTATAAATTTACATATAGAATTTTAAATATTGTATTATAGTTTGTATTATATTTTGTACTATAGTCTGTACAGTAGAACCTGCTATGAGCAGCCACCCTTGCGACACAAGAAAAGTGGCCTTTTAAGACAGGTGGCTGCTCATAGGAGGTGCATTTGTATACAAAATATCAGATTGGGGAATGACCAAGTGGCCTCCCATAGGAGGCTGGCTGCTCATAAGAGTGGCTGCTCATAGCAGGTTCTACTGTATTATATTTTACCATCAATTTTGTACATATTTAAATCATTGTACTATTGCATGTGTATAAAGAGGGCCCATTGCAAATTAGTACAACGTACTAAATGGTCTACCCTCTATAAATAAATTTTATTATTATTATTAAAAAAGGAATCACTTCTTGACATTTTTTACGAAAGATAGGCATCCCCAAATAATGAATTATCCACTCTGTTGTTTTTATTATTCATATAATTCCCCTTCACATGCATTTTTCAATATCGTGCGGAGCCTCCGTGACCAAGACGTAGCGTGATCAGCCCCAGGACTCGAATTCTGTGTCTGGAGGGCAGTGTCATCTCACCCTCAATTTAGCGTACATGTGCACAAAGGTGGCCTAAAACAACCATTTCATTCACATGCATTTTGACGAAATCTCTTCCTATTTTATCAAATCTTCACAACACATTCTCACATCATTATGCATCCACCGGGATGCATGTGTGTGCTCATAAGATCCCAATTCAGCCATTTAAAATAATAATTGGTGTTCATTAAAAATTGATATTTTTTGTGAAACCATATCTCGAAAATTACTTATCTTAATCACTCGTGATTTTGTATGTAGATGCTTTCCCGTGAAATAAAAAGGTATTGGCCGCAGTTCAGTGATTTTTTAGACAATGGTGGCCATTTTTTATTTTTCGAGCATGGAGGGAGAGAAATTTGTTTTCACTATTTAGCGAAAATATGTATCTAGTTTTCTGATGAATTACACTTTTTCTCAACTTTACAAGATGGCGCGCCACAGCATGTCATTTATATTCAGAAAGAATGCTATACAGACTTCAATATTTATCTGATCCCCACAAAAATAACTGATATTTATGTTTGACAATTGGCAAATTTACATATCCGCAACATTTCTCTAAAACATTATTGTAAATGCTCTACAGTTGAAATAGGCTTATTTACATATATTCAAAATGCACACAACAGTACATTCCTATTTGTATATATCCCCATCTCTATTGGATTGGTAATCAACTATTAATTGTGGAAGGTGGAGACTTGCATATTTGCCATGGAAATATTTGTATATACAGTATTAATTGTGGAAGATGGTTACTTGGATATTTTTTGCCATGGAAATATTTGTAATTAGTTGATAGTAATCAGTTGAAATTATTTAATTACCTACCTGTATATCCACCACAAACAATTATGTTCACTTTCACTGGCCTAGCAAGACAAGGGTTGAACTCTGATAGAATATGTTTTACTTGCACTTTAGATATTTAACAGAGCGGGAGAAACAACTGCGCACTAGACGAAAATATATAACACAACTCATGCGTCGAAAGAAGAAATTAGATGAAGAGGAAGAACAAATAGCACAGCTAGAGAAGGAACTTGAGAGGAAAAAACCCAAGCCTGGTGATACAAGAAAAAACGGTCTGTATATTTATTACCCCTTTTCCAGTTATCTTATTTAAATTTTCACTAGCTTGAAGTTGTGCCTCGGACCCATAACTTGGGGGTGGGTGAAAATTACTCACATTTGAGACCAAACATTTGCAAATTTTGTAAGCACACATTTCGTTCCCAATAACTGTCATTTAATAGGCTAATAAAACAAGATTTAAAAATTGACTGTAGTAGTGCTAGAGGGTTAAGCTCAATCATGGCATTTATGCATCACGGGACATATTTTAATACATTTTTTAACTCTTACAGCGCGGGGATCGACTTTAGTCGACCGAATCTGACGTCTGTAGAACACAGATTCTGATGACTAAGTCGATCCCGCAATGTAAGAGTAAAATTATTTCTAATGGCCGTAGACCCATAGCACTGGTATTCAAATGAAGCGGAAATACCTGATTAAGACATTTATAATGATTTCAAATTGAGAAAAACCCTTACGTTTTCATAAAAAAATTCAGCGCTTCAAGAGTTAAGCTCCAGCATGGCATTTATGTATCACGGGACATATTTTGATACATTTTTTAAAGAAAATATGGTGTAATCCATCCCAATAGTTTTTAGGTTGAGATATTACATGTATGCTTCAAAATTTTATGTAATCAGGTCATTTTTAATCCCTCTGGTGTGATCTAGCAGTAACAATTCACGTCTCAAAGTCACTGACAATGAAGAGAATTCACTTGGCGTTAGGAGAGTTAATCATATTTATTATAATTAATTCTCTTACCCTTCCTTTGTATGTTTTCACACTATAAATCTCGTCAGATTTATCTTCACCGGCTTTAGTTTGTCATTCAAAACTAACAGTTGGACAATTCCTAAAGCATCACCAGCACTAAAGTATTCTATGGCAATGAGCGTATGCCTCATCTTAGTGCTTTGTTTCATTTCCAGGAAAGGGTACATCACAGTCAGACAGCATAAGGACAGAGACCCAAGCCACAGAAGACATCTCACACAATGAGTCCTCACGTGGAGCATCTACTACTAAAGACACCAGTAAGACAGCTCCGTTTAGTAGATCCAGCAGTGACAACAGTAACGAAGACATCAATACAGACAGCAAATACAGCACCAGCATTTCGGAAGATATATCAGGCAAACCGTAAGTACTTTTTGAGCCAGTATATCTATAATCCCTTGATATTTTATTTCTGCATGTTTTTTGTTATATTTTTGGCGTCGTATGGCAACATCATTATCGGATCATTTGTCAGTGTGCACAAGGTTGAGGTTGAGATTTTTCTGTTTTATTCCTTAGGGCTGTTCAGGACCAACAATGTCAAATCTGTGAATTGGTTAATCCAGTGCAAAAATAAAATTGGCAGGTGTAATGGGGCGTATCCATGATCTAACAAGACTACATAAGTCCAGGAGCTCCCGCTCCGAATTAGAATTTGATTTAAGCAATTTTGTATAGGGTTATTAATGTAGTCCTAGTCTAGGTCAAAAATCAAGACGCAAGACAACTAGGTCTAAGAAGCCCAGTCTAAGAGTAAGATAAGAACTAGACAGTCTGTCAGAGATTGCAAACCTCCATTGAAATTAATGATCCTAATCAGTATCCCAGTAATGGTCTACCTATCTGGCATGGTTTACCCGATATCAGGCCAATCGAGTTAACTAATAGCTGATTTACGGTCATTTTGAATTCGATATAAATTAGTTAAAAACTTAGGGTGCATCCTCCCCCGAAACCTCAAATTTTGTTTTATAGTAATGGACTAACATCTAACACAGTTTGCAAAATATTGGGCATGTGAAAGTAAATAATGGCCGATAGGGGGCCATTTTGAATTTGAACGAGTCAGAATTTTTCCAGATGCATCCTCAGCTGAAATCTCACATTTCATTCTATAGTAATCGTCTAGCTATCTAGCACGGTTTACCAAATATCGGCCATGTGAAAGTGAATAATGGCCTAAAGGCGGCCATTTTGAATTTGATCAAGTCAAAATTTTCCAAGATGCATCCTCAGCTGAAATCTCACATTTCATTCTATAGTAATGGTCTAGCCATCTAGCACGGTTTACCAAATATCGCCCATGTGAAAGTGAATAATGGCCGATAGGAGGCCATTTTAAATTTGATCAAGTCAAAATTTTTCAAGATGCATCCTCTCCTGAAATCTTACATTTTGTTTTATAGTAATGGTCTAGCCATCTAGAACGGTTACTAAAAATCGGCTATGTGAAAGTGAATAATGGCCGATAGGCGGCCATTTTGAATTTGATCGAGTCAATTTTTTTCAAGATGCATCCTCTCTTGTAATCTCACATTTTGTTTTATAGTAATGGTCCAGCTATCTATCACGGTTTATCAAATATCAGCAATGTGCAAGTAAATAGTGGCCGATAGGCGGCCATTTTGAATTCGATTAAGTCGAAAGTTTTTAAAAGGCATCCTCTCTCGAAACGTCACATTTTGTTTTATAGTAATGGTCTAGCTATCTAGCACGGTTTACCTGATATCAGGCCTATCGAGGTAAATAATGCTGATTGTCGGCCATTTTGAATTCGTAAGTTAAAAATTTTCAGGGTGCATCCTCCCCCGAAAACTCACACTTTGTTTTATAGTAATCAGGTAATGGTCTAGCCATCTAGCACGGTTTACCAAATATCAGCCATGTGAAAATGAATAATGGCCGAAAAGGCGGCCATTTTAAATTTGATCTAGTCAATTTTTTTCAAGATGCATCCTCATCTGAAATCTCACATTTCGTTTTACAGTAATGGTCTAGCCATCTAGCACGGTTGACCAAATAACGGCCATGTGAAAGTGAATAATGGCCGATAAGCGGCCATTTTGAATTTTATCGAGTCAAATTTTTCCAAGATGCATCCTCTCCTGAAATCACACATTATGTTTTATAGTAATGGTCTAGCCATCTAGCACGGTTTACCAAATAACGGCCATGTGAAAGTGAATAATGGCTGATTGGCGGCCATTTTGAACTTTGACAAAATGATTTTTTTCAAAATACATCCTCTCCTGAAGCCTTACAATTTGTTTTATAGTAATGGTGTAGATATCTTGAGCGGTTTTCATGATATTCCACAATATCAGGCCTGTCGAGGTGAATAATGGCTGATAGGCGGCCATTTTGAATTTTATCAACTTCAATTTTTTCAGGATGCATCCTCTCCTGAAACCTTACAATTTATTTGATATTAATGGTGTAGCTATCTTGAGCGGTTTTCATGATATTCCGCAATATTAGGCCTGTCGAGGTGAATAATGGCCGATAGGCGGCCATTTTTAATTTTATCGACCTGAAATTTTTCAAGATGCATCCTCTCCTGAAACCTCACAATTTGTTTTATAGTAATGGTGTAGCTATCTTGAGCGGTTTTCATGATATTCCGCAAAATTTTTCAGTCGGATTTACCGATGTTATAAATTAGGTCAAAGTGCTGGGTCAACTTCAAGGTCAAGGTCCAAAAGCCTGAAAAGGCACAACTAGGGACCTTAGAGAACATGTATGTGCAATATGACTGTCATCGGCCCAGTACTTTTCGAGATCTGCTCCGGAAACGAAGTGCGCGTCAAAACATCTAAATAGGTCATAGTTCTGAACCAGAAGTAGGTCAAAGTTCAAATACCCCAAAAGGCACAACTAGACCCCCTAGGGGTGTTGTGTGTAAAATTTGAAGACAATCGGACAAGTACTTTCAGAGATATGCTCCGGAAACGAATTGTTTACGGACGGCCCAACGGCCCAACGCCGTCACATCATCATTTTCTCCTCTGCAACCTTGCGTATTGAATTCAGATTAAAAATATTTTAACCCGTCCATTAGCCACCTGGAAGTAACCCACATACCAAAAATTGTTATCCTAGCTTATTTTCTCACAAAGTTATAGGCGAAAGAAGAGGCCAAAAAAAAACGGAGGTAGAATCCATAGCTCCCTTCGCTCACCTACGGTGACGGCGGGAGCTAAAAAAGGAGGGCTCCGGGGCCTCCTCCCCCCCCCCCAGAATTTTGATTGTCAGATATTGATGCCAATTAGTAGGACTTTGTAAATAATTTTGCCAAATATAAGACCTCCCCCCCCCCTCCCCCAAGATCTTACCACTGGGTATAGGTAGATGTGTGGTTGGTTATTGAACATCACAATTTTTCTGGAAGCCACCAAATCCTGAAGTTGTCTTCTGTAGTCACAGCGCCCTACAGAGCTCCAGCTGGGTTTTCTACAGCAGACAATTACACCCCTGTATGTCAAATTGACATACAGGCTTCATATATCTAATTGACAATATATGGAATAGGTAAAGAGTGTATACTGTTTATGTTACATAGTGTTTTGATGCAGCTGATCTTTATTGTTGATTATGGACCAAGCTTGATAAACTACTGGGACAATTGTGGTTTGCTCGCTCACTGTGGAGACTGGGCAACAGTCAACGATTCATCAAGAAGAAATACACTTTGTATATACATTGGTAGTCAGGAGAAACAATTTTAAAGGAAATTTTGTGAAATGGCTTTAAACTATATCATTTGGTAGTTTTTGGAGATATTTCTGCTGCAGAACCATATTGAATGCGACATTTAAATATATATTTTTTTAAATGCACTCAAATATTCAATAATTATGATCATTCAAATTGATAACAGCATAGACAAGTGCCATTTATTTTTCAAAGGTATTTTAATAAATACTGGGAAATGATTACATAAATATAACATAACTATCAGCCCAACCCTATGTTTCTCGAGACTATTGAATTTGTAGGAAGTTTTAAAAACAATTAATTACACATTTACATAAAATAAGAAGACAGATTATGTATACAGAAATTTTTATATCAATAACAACTGGTATCGTAAGTAGGTCTTCAATTTTCTGGCTACTAGCGGGCTAGGCACAAGCTAATCATAATGATTTAGAAAATCTACACAAAATATTCTATTGGAAACGTCCAAGTTTGTCATATTCTCTAAATTTTCCCACTGATGAAAATTCTTACATTTACATTGTTTTCTGAGCCAGATGGCATGACTAGTCGTTATTTCTTTCAGCAGGATGAAACACTGTAATCCGGATTTATAGGGAGGGAGGGGAATAACTTAGTGGTATTCTGCTGGAGGCATATTCTCTCCCTTTCCCATGCGAAGCATCAGGCAGTCTTCATCATCCAATAACTTCAAGCCATATTCCACTCCATGCCTGTTTCTAGTTATAGTTATTAACCCTTTCAGCACGGGAACCATCTTTATACGTCAGAATCTGACGTCTGTACACTTCTGAAAGAACTAAAACATTTCTCATGGCTGTAAACCAATAACTTGGGTATTCAAATGTAGCGGAAAGAGCTACAGTACTCTGCAATTGAAACTTTTCTCCCCCCCCCCCTCCCTGTCGCACACAAATTCCCCAGAACCAGTTTCCCCACTTTTTCCCGATCTGGGGATTGCTCCGTCATAGAATTATGTTTCCCCATTGGTGAAACACAATTCCCCAATTCTCCCCCAATTTCCCCCGAAATCGCCCCGCTTTCCCACTGATTCCTACTGATTCTATCTGATTCCCCAGTTTCTTGTGCATTATTCGATACAACTTCACAAGTCTACATTGTCTCTGAGCATTAGACCTATTTTATGAATATTACATGTATCTTTTAAAATGAGGATTCCCCATTATGCGAGACAAATAATGATAATTCTGGGAAATCGCGGGGAACTCTGGGAACTCTGGGGAAATTAGACAAAAAGCTTTCATTCGTTTTCACTTGTTTTCCCAGTTTGGAAATACATTCCCCTCGTGGGGATATCTAATCTGATTTCACCAGTGGCTATCGTGAAAACTGGTGAAAAATCATGTGAAAAAAGTGAGAAGGAATTCAACGGGAAACGTGAATTCCCATACCTTTTCATTTTCCCTTGCACCCCCCCCCCCTCTACAAGTTTCCATTGCACAGTGCTGTACAATGTACATACACACACTTTTTCAAGCAAAGTTTACAGCAAATGAAATACCACTATCATATATATATACAGCTCGGTAGATGGTTATTCAATCAAATAATTTCATTTCAGGGATGTCTACTTTTAATAAGTTATACTAGAAAATATTTTTTAGTTCTACATGTACTAGTTTTCACCCACTTGAAGATGTCTCCCTACCGCGACCCACAACTACAAGTGGGTGAAGAGATTACTCGTATTTGTTTAATGCAAGACCACACATTCGGAAATTTTATTGTTTAAACACACATTTAATTCCAAATAAGTTATTCGATCAGCTGATCAAATTGATTAAAAACGATTATATTCGTGATTAGCAGTGAAAGGGTTAAATTGTGTCCCGCCCAATGTGGTTTTGATGTTGGTCCACCGTCTACGACGATGGCCCAACGTTAAAACCACAATGGGTTCAATGCCTGGTGTTTGCTGGGTGCCCCCCTTTAATTTAAACCATGTAGTTGACACAATTTGATTAATGCAAACGCTTCAGCCTAACAAGCACGATACGTCGACGCGATGCTTGTTTAATGTTGGGCCAGCGTCGTAGACGGTGGCCCAACATTAAACAAGCATCGGAAAAACTGGGAGGATTGGTGCCCGTGCAGACCGTGCGTGTGTATATATACCTGTACCAGCCCATTGTGGCAAACGAACAATGCATACATCTGTTAATGAAATGTGTCTATTTATAATCCCTGCGTAACATATCGCACCCCGTAAATGTTACAAGTGGCGTAATCAACCCTTTCAACACCATAGTTATGCTTTCACTTGAATGGGTTTTAGTGGGGAAAGAGTTTAACCCTTGAGGCGCTATATTAAATAATTTAAATTTTCACCCACTGGAAGTTGTGTCCCGCTATCGCGACCCACAGCTTCAAGTAGGTGAAAATTACTCACATTTGTTTAATTTAAGATAGAATATTTACAAATGTTGATGTTTAGACACTCATTTTATTCCCACCATGTTCGATTTGAAACCGACTAATAAATGGCTTAGGTAATGTGTTTCTAATTTAGCTTAGTTTTTTAATTAGTTGATCATGAGAGTGATGAGATGATTTCGACAATTTACCTGCTGACTTCTTTAATTCAATTGTTAATCCTCTTGAGGTTGTCTCGCTTCTGCATCACACAACTTCGAAGTGGGTAAAAATCCTATTTGTTTAAGTTGAGACTTGTAAGTTAAATTCACAACTCCTACTGATTGAGCATCAATTTATTTCATTAAAAACGTTTTTTGATCTGTTGAGATCTGTCGTGCTTAGTGCTTAACCCGTTAAGTTCTCGCGATGCATTAAAGCATCATTTTTACATCCCTGTAAATTCAGGCTTGGGAAGGTTTAAAGGACAATTTATTTTAATAACTTGGCTCCCAAAGTGTTCGTGTGCTGTTTCATTGCATATAGTTAACTATCCATTACGCAGGGCTTAGAATTATACAAACTCAGCATGGTGGCTCAATGCTGTGATATTCAGTAATATATACCAGTGTAAGCCGTCATGTAAAGGCAAACAGCACTAACTGCTTACTTAAAAAGTGAGCAGTTATTGTTGTTTCAATGCGCACCACATTATAATAATAACTGTTATCCCAACAAACAGGACACATCGACCCAATGCTGGTTTAATTTTGGCCCACCGTCTTTCACGGCGGCCCAACATTAACCCAGCATTGGGTCAATGGTTGTGTTTGCTGGGATGGTGTAAAGATACGGGCTCATTTGGACGTTGCTGCGCATATGTCCGTGGTTGAAACTCTGAAACGATGTCGTAATACAGAATAAAAATCTGGAGATTGCTAAGTCAGCTTTTTGTCAGTGCCATGATTGTGTTGGTGTTCGTAAGCACCCAAGATGTGGTTGCGATGTTTCTGGTGCTTCTACAACTCATGTAAGTCATTCGCATACACCCATTCTGCTGTAACTGGTTTAGAAATTAAGCTTGTAGTTGTTATATCTTGTATGATGTTCAGTGAACAGTTCGCTTCGCCTTCCGAATTCTATGGAAATTTTATTTTCTGTGTGTTTTTCTGCTTTAAATGTGAATTGTCCGATAGTGTATGCAGCTAACCGAAGCTAAGCCGTCCCAATTTTAGGAATTGTAAAATTGACTATTTTCAAATTAGGGACAATGTCTGCGACATGACAATTGTGTGCTTAAGAGTTAAATTAATTATTTCTGCTTGAATTTATGTAAACTTGTGACTGTCGAAATGTTATTTCTGCAAGAGTCGAAGTGATTCGTATTCAATTTTAGAAAAAGTGTGCAATCTTAGAAATAGCAATCCCACAGGTGCTTTCGACTAAAATTAAACTACCCATGCACAGTCTTTGTGGTTCAGATTAGGATTCCGATTTATTTATTTATTTGATCAAAGAAAATAAACAGTTTGTCGTAGACAGAGCTAAACTGAACAGATACCAAAACAACTAGTGACGTCACTAGTTGTTTTTGTATTTATCAGTTCAGCTCTGAAAAAAATCGAGCGCATGTAAGCGTTAGTAGCGGATAGAGGCTTAACACTTAAAAGAGCTAAATTATAGAATTAACATATGAAATTGTGTCTCGCTGCCGCGACCCGCAACTTGAAATGGGTGTCCTGTGAAAATTATTTAAATATGCACAATCTGAACTAATATATACGTCTACAGACTTCAGATTTCAAGTGGATCCCCGCGCTGTAAGGGTTAGGGGACCGGGGGGCCCATTTTGTCACTCTTCCCGCTCCACCATACACACTTGCCGTCCTTCATCCCGGACATAATAGACGCGTGTTAGGGTTTACGGCGGTGATTAGGCAGTACAGATTGATCCACTTTGTCTGGTATTCTGGCGCTAATCCAACCTACCTGACGCATTGACGTGACTGCGGGACATCGCGTGTTAGGTGCAGTGCTCCGTACGCCAGGCGCATACGTCCACAGATATGCTCCTTTTGTATTGAAAAGGTGTTTCTCTGCAGAGAGAGACCTTTTCAATACAAATGGCACGGTATCCTAATCACGCCTAGTCTTTTTTATCCATTTTTAGCCCATCAAATCAGTCATTGCGAATTCAAGTAATGTTTAAACATCAACATCTACGAATGTTTGGTCTCAAATTTGGGTGGATTTTTTTAATGTAGTGTTTTAAGGGTTATAATATAGTTTTGTCTGTGGTAGATTAATGCGGACATGTAGTCTTAAAGATGGATTAGCGTATTATTATGTTATGGCTGGGCAACGGTCTTCTTCAAATCTCTGTTGCTATATATAATCTTTATTTAGGGGATGCCGCTTGAAAGTAATGTATGGAGGTATTTTCTGATTAGTTATTCTTTATAGCGCGGGGACCGTCTTTATACGTCAGGTCACATTCTGCCATATAGAGACGATCATCAATCTGCTAGTGGTGGGGAATGATATTTCTCTTTTCATATCCTTATTTAGGGTCGCCGTTGGATATGTATTTAGGTATTCTCTTGTCAATTATAAATATGTATGTTATGCTTATTTAAAATTTGCCCATTTCTCTGATGCTATCCTCATTTAGAAGGTGCCGGTGTATGTACTATTCTGTGAAACTCAATAATCTTGACCTCCAATATTTTCACCGAGCTGGTTAATACAATGAAGTATGAGGGGGGGGGGGGTATATAACTTTATTTTCACCGAGTTGCCATTCAAAACGGTTTCCGGTAACGTCACTGTTTTTCATAGAATATTGGGATTTATGCATGCCATGATGGTGTATGTAGGTTTTGCTGATGAACATTGTACTGGAATTTCTATCGTTATATGTTATATCAAGAATATATAAATAGTATTCGTTATATGTATACAGGTTGATGTTGGGATCCTATATTATAATCGACAGCTCGCTGAGCAATTCACAATTCACCATCCTTATGCAGCGGTTGGTGGTTCGCTCTTGGGATATCGTACTGGTATCTTTAATGAGGTGTTGTCACCTGGATTTTGTGTTGGGATGAGGCCCATGTCCGTTATGTTTTCAGAACAGCACATTCGAGCTTAGCAACGTGACGTTGACCCAATGCTGGCTTAATACCGAGACACAGTCTTCGACGCTGGCCCAACAATGGGTCAACGCCTCGTGTTTGATGGGAATAAGGTAACAGATACGACCCTTTGCACTTTAGGCGACGCATTTTTGCTAGCAGCAAACGATTGACAAACATTATTGTAGTCCTGGACAAACTTGCATCTGTGATTGCAGGCATGTTTGGTATTTTCTGTTTGTTACTCGAAAAATGAAAAATTCAAAAAGAAATGAGCATTACATTTGCAAAATTTGCCTATATTTGGATTTTAATGGTTTAGATATAACACAATTAAATTTTACCCACTTGGAAGTTGTATTGTGGTAGATTGTGGTAGCGGAACACAAAATCATATGGGTAAAAACATAGGGTATTACACAAATTTATTGTTTAAATTAATAAGTATAAATGGAGAAAAGCTTTAATTTTGCCAGCGAGCTACAACAATCATTTTTTTACACACCCACACTATGTGCTCTTCAGTATTTTTTCTCTATTGTCCACGATGTTTCATACAATAACATTTTCGTGTCAAAATGGGATGAATTGAAAAAAATTAATTGTTTCTCCATCGCACCCCTCCCATTTACCCCTTTACTTGCGACACCTGTAATATTTTCTCTACTTTTAATGTGACAATTTTTTTGTTCTGTTCACATACATGTGTAGATATTTCAACAACATCATTTCGGGAATCGCGGGTTCATGACTCGATGTCACTGTGAATTCTACACAGGGATTCATGTCACGCCCTAATAGGCAAAGGGTGTGATGGGTGAGGCCTTGTGACTGGCGTACGTTTGCCGTGTGTGTACGGGCGGGCGCACACCTGGTCACATGTATACTGGATGAGGAGAGATGTACCTGCAGGTTAGCAGGTCATACGCGCTCAATGTCGGTTTAATGGTGGGCCATCGTCTGTCGACGATGGCCCACCATTAAACCAACATTGCGTCAACGTCCGCCTGTCAGAAGCAGTAACATCAATACTTCCAAGGCGGTCATGCCGCATTGTCTTGTGACTGCAAGGCTGGCTTGCCGCGCGAGTGGGCGGAGACCACTGCAAAGACAAACAGCTGTAACTGCTTACTGTTCAGGTGAACAGTTACTGCTGTTTGCCATTACACGTGCGAAAGCAAACAGCGGTAACTGCTCACTTTTCAAGTGAGTCGTTAATGCTGTTTGCTTTTGCATGGGAGACAGGGCCAATGTTTTCACGCCAATTGACTCAGATGCTTTCTGGTTCAGCAACAACAAATTGACCAAATGTTGGTTCAATGTTGCGCCAACGTCTACGACGCTGGCCCAAAATTGAACCAGCATTGAGTCAATTTGTTGTTGCTGGGCTGTGGACGGATTTGCCTAGAATGACGACTGTTTCTTGCCCTGTGTCAGATGGTAGCTGGCTGGCAGGGATTGCGCTAGATGGATCAGGTGATGCGACAGCGCAACCTGAGACTGACGCCTCGGGCTGAGGTGTACCAGAGGGAATGAGGCGGTGCAGAGCCCAGACACAACAGGATTATGTCACGGGGGTTTTGTGTGATGGGAGGCGCAAGCAGCAGCGATGCTGACGATCACATAAGACGGGTTCCGTGCGTACATGTACGTACATGACGGGCGCATCTCTCAGTGACAGCCACCTGATGCCGGCCAGCCTCCGTCACCACTCTGTCACGACGCTGTCACGCCCGACGTTAGTTATTACGTCACTCCCTGTGTAGAATGCCGCGTCATACATGGGGGCTGTCAGGCTGGTCAGCGGCTGCTGACCGCTCACTCTGCGCGGACGGACATTGTGATATTTACGAGGTGACCCAGCTGGTCACCTGACAGCGAGATGAACGGGCAGATAACGTGTGCCTCTGGTCACCTGGCGCAACACCACCCTCAACAATAACAACAGCATAGAATTCACGAATTTGCAGCAGCCAATTTGTGGTATTTACTGTGACATCAATTGGATATAATTCACGAATATACTCCTGCGATATTTCTATATTTCTTGTGAAGTTATTCGTCTTGTAGTTGGATACAATTCACGAATTTTCTGCAGTGATATTGAGCTGTTTGTTGTGGAATCGTTTATTTTGAAATTGGATACAATTTAGTACAGCTATGAATATTGCTTAAAGCGATAAATATTGCTATTTCTTGCAATATTGTTTTACATAGTAATGGGTTTTATGAACTTTTCGAATAAATTTTGCGCTCACGCGAAATTTGTAAAATGAGGAAAATTACAGCGAATACCGTGTGTTGACGACTGTTGTGAATTGCCACGCGATATTCAAAGAAAAACAAACGGAAAATATCGCGTGCCCGGCGAACGTGCCAACATCTTTGGTTTTATCTGTCTCTCCGGCTGCGATGACACTGTGATGATGATGATGATGACGATGATGATGACGGGGATCTGGTGCCGTGACAGTGTGTGACAGTTATCGCCTGTTAGTCATCCACTGACTGCTAATGACGAGAGAGGTACGCCTGCGGTGACAGACACACCTGGTGCAGACTTCAACCAATGTTGATTTAATGCTGGCCCGCTGTCTGCGACGTCGGCCCAGCATAAATCCACATTTGAACATATCGTGTTTTGCTGTATGATCAACGTAATACTTGATCACACAATGTCTGCAACGTCGACCCAGAATTAGATCTGATATCTGTGTTTGCTGTACGATCAACTGAATAAACTATATAGCTGTATATAGGATGATAGCTGCACCCCAGTAAGCAGGTAGTACTTACTAGTAAGAGGGTGGTGGTACTGTGTCAGTACCCCCCGCTATATATACCTGCCTGTCACGTCACCATGAACATACGCGTGTGCTCGTGATCACGCTGGCTGGAATGTGAGTGTGTGTGTGTAGAGGGGTGTGCTAGGTGGCATTGTCACAGGTAGACCTAACGAATGTAGTCATCACCAGCCGATTTCACGAAGCAATTTTCATCTATACAAATACTGTGGATCAAACTAACATCCACAGCAGTTCCAGAATCGTCGTAAGTGGATACGAAAGTCAAGGGTGACTCTGGAACTGCCACCAACGCCAGGGGTAAACTCGCCACGACTTTGACAACCAGCCACTGGCGGTGAACCACTTGTTCCTGATTTAATCTACACCATCATTGTATCCCCAGCTTGGATTCGATCGTTTTGGATATCACGGTGCCTCCAATTGAGGATATTTCATCCATACGGAATCATGGGCAGCTCACCCTGTCCGTGGTAACATCGACTGCCAGTAGAATAATAGTTTGTCATTCGCATTGATTGAATTTTCATCCACATGGATAGTAGGATCGCCGCCCTCTGATCATCCCCGATAATCAGTAACATCATCAGTTGCATTCCATCCATACCTGCTCGATTTGGCGATTTACTGGAGGATGAGAATGGAAATTACCGGGTACCTCTGAGGTTACTTGACAGCCATATACAAGACGTTGACCGGCACCCAATGATGATTTAACAGCGGTCTAACGTTTGCGACGCCGGCCCGACGTTAAATCCCCACGGGGTGAATATCGTGTTTGTTGGTTTGACAGGCTTACATACAGCGTCCACAGAGCCGTGGGGTAGTGACGGGTGTGTGTGTGTCGCACCCCGGGGGTGGGGGCACTCACGCCGAAGTCACGCTACATGAGCCAGCAGCGCAGGCGACGTCGTCGGCGACGGTGGCGTTTGTTGTCAGGGGGTGGTGCGTCGTCGGCGGCGGAGGTAGGGGTGGCGAAAAGGGGTACGGCGCGGCCCGCTGTACTACCACCTCGCTGGTGTACGGCGGCGGCGGCGACCACCGCACCACAACAATCGTCCATAGCTAACAGAGAGACGAGCGTGCTGGCCAAGCTCAGGAGTCGCCTTCTGGCCGTCCTCATGGGCATCCTGACCGGCAAGCACCTGGCCGGATGCTGCTGGTGCTTCCGCGCGCCAGAGGACATCATACCCTTCTGGTAAGTTCACAGCCAGACTGGCCCAGTGTAGTATTTATGTTTATCTCATGTCAGCAGAGTTCTAGTCAAACCTTGACCCTCAACCCTTTCAAGCCTGAATTTACCATTGTTGTCATCTTCATCCACTACAAGCTGTCGCAATTCTCGACTTGTAGTGGATGAAGATGACTAAGAGGGTGACAAAGTGAAAAAAATTATTATTAGAACAGTTCCATGAAAAAAAATAATTATCCCCAACTTGAAGTCGGTGAAAACATAAAATTTCGTAATGTATGGCTTTAATGGTTAATCAGGCTTGTTATTCTTGTAAGGTCGATCATTTGTCATTCTTTTATACATAGTATGTTTGTTTTCTTAATTTTATTTGTAAGGTCGAATGAACGTTATTTCATTTCTCATTCCTGGTCATAATACGTTTTCTAAACGGTGGTCCACCGTCTGCGACACCGGGCCGCCGTTCAGAAAGCGTATTATGACAACGGTCTCACTCCACCCTCTGTATATACATGTATGATGAATATCTGGCATACCGCTGCATCTGCATGCATTCACCTGAGGATACTAGGCGCAGATACTGTGTACTATAAATAAGTATCGTTATTAACAAAACGCCCGGTGGCGTGTGCCGGTGACCAGCCTATGAATAGCGGTAGCGTGTTTACTCCCGTGATAGGTAACACTTTAAGCGCTGAACGCGATTATTATCTTTTTTAATCCGTTTTATTGTCAGATTAAATCGCTGTTATTGGGAATGTTTCAGCACCAATATTTGCCATTTTCTGGTCTCAAATTAAACAAATATGAGAATTTCCACCCGTCCACTTGATGTTGTGTGTCGTGATACAAGTTCAAGTGTGGGGGGGGGGGGGGATTTACTTAAGATTATTCAGCAGTTAACCCTTACAGTGCGGGGATCGTGTAGACGTCAGATTCTGACGACTAAAGTCGATCCCCGCACTGTAAGAGTAAAAATATTTCTAATGGCCGTAGACCCATAACACAGGTATTCAAATGAATCAGAAAGAGCTAACTAAGACATTTATGATGATTTCAAATTGAAAAAAACCCATTTGTCATCTTTCGATAATTTTAAAAAATTGATTCAGCGCTTTAAGAGTTAAAGTGATTAACCTGTCGTATTTTGATACCAGTTCACATCACACATATTCATTATTGAACAAGTTAAACTCAGATAGATTGTGTATTTGATTAAAATGTGGACTTTGCGAACTTTTATCTAATGTGTTTTACATATACCGGTATGTGTATTTGATGAAAATGTGTTCAATTTTACTCACATTGAAATGGGAATAAAATTCGAGTAGAAAAAAACCCAGGGAAGTAATACCTACTCCATTTATAAATATAACGATTTTGTTAATTCTCGACTGTTGGGGGGGGGGGGGTCACCCCGATGATACAATACTGCAGTACGATGGCAATCAATAGTAACTGCTTAAATACCACATGAGAAGATACTGCTGTATTCATTTCCACGAAGGTTTTGCTCGACTGCAAACGCGAAAAATAGACTGATAACAGATTCCACTCACCATGCAAAGCCAAAAGGCAGTATCTGCTCACTTTGCTTCTTCTTTGCAAGTAAACATGTACATTGTACTATCTGTTTACATTGCAAGTAAGCAGATACTGAATTTTCGCTTTGCAGAGCAATATTCATTTGACACGTTTGGAATAAAATTAGCTTGATTGAAATGCGAGCACACAGTAAAATCAGTACGTTATAGGCTTTGAATTGATAATAGGGCATTTAGTTTTGCTGTGAGGTAGGAGTTGAGATGGTGGCCCAGCAAACACGATACATCTTCCGCATCGATCCGATGTTGGGCCAATTTTGTGTCAATGTCGTAGCGAGACACAATAAATTTTATACTGTAACGCTTCAAGGGTTAATAATGTGATTATAAATGACTACGAGGCTAGCCCAACATTAGTCCACCATTGGGTCAATGATGTAGTTTCTGAGGTTAAGGTTTAGTCGCGACTCTGTCGACTTGTGATCGCGTCTGGATCGTTGGAGTTAGTTTTGTTTGAATACTTATCTTATTATTCACTGTACGTGACTCTCTGCTCAGTGACCTTTGTATTAAACATGTTAAATGTCAACTTCAAACGTCTCGTATCGCCAGTCGTCAAGTGGTGAATACAAATGATGCAACCCAGCAGACACAAGACGTTGAATCAAGGTAGGTGTAACGTTGGTCCAACGTCAGACCAACATTGATTCTGCTGGAAAGTCCTTATTACTACACACTATATATTTAAACAACACAACGCTAAAATATTTTATATACAAACCATGGGGACCAAAGAGGTTTTTTTTCAATTTAAAATCATCATAAATGTCTTAGTTAGCTCTTTCCGCTTCATTTGAATACCTATGTTATGGGTCTGCAGCCATTATAAATATTTTAATTTTTCCAGTGCGGAGATCCACTTTAGAGTATAAAGTCGGTCCCCTTCAATGCATTGTGAGGGCTTAAAGGGTTAATGAAAATATAATCTATGATTAATTGTCAGGTGGTAGATAAAATACACGTGTCTATAAACTCGTGTATAAACACATCTGCGAAAAACATATATATAAAGAAATTAGGGAACGTAATGTGAAAGGAGTTGACCATTTCTTTCATCTCATTTGATATTTTACTCTCTGTTTAAATGAAAATCACTCTGATAGTATTGACCCTTATCCTGCTAACTTGATTTATTCAAATTGACACCTACTCGAAGTTGTATCACTTCAAGTGGCTAAAAAATACTTTTACTGTATCAATTTAAGCATAATATTGGCAAATCTTGATGTTTAGACACACATTTAATTCCCAATAGCCACTGAAAGCAGTGATTTAGTCGACGAATGAAACATATTAAAACGACAATAGTCGTGATCAGCAGGATAAGTTCTAAATACTCTGAAATTATAACATTTCCGTTGTAATCTTGGTAGCTGCCTCGCTGTTATGGACCACGCCATTTTTGTTGGATGACATTTATTCACGGTATATGGTACATATATGTCATTTATCTTGCAAAAATGGACCTTGGCAGTGAAAGGGTTAAATTGAGGTATTCATGACTCATGTCCACTGGACGTCTGGAGACGTATTTTATCCCTGGCGTCAAAGTGAAAGACTTGAGTGACTAATTAGAATTTGATAACACACCAAATTTTAAGGTTGATAAATAATGAATTATACAAAGAATTTAGCGCACATGGTTTCCCACCAAACGGTTGATGTTGGTTTACTGTTGGGCCAGCGTCGTATGCGGTTGTCCAACGGTAAACCAGCGTCTTGTTAAAATATGCATAAGTATGCGTCATGTGGCATGTTTTGAATTAATTCAATGGAAAATGCCATTGGCTGTGATGACGATGTATTGAGGGGTGGCTTGAGACCAAAGGGCTTGGGGACCAAATTTGAAATCATCATTATATTTTTACTCTTACAATGCTGGGATCGACTTTAGACTTCATAATCTGACGTCTACAGACGTCAATTTCTGACGTCTAAAGTCGATTCCCGCGCTGAAAGGCTTGAGTATATAATAAAATCAGATGTTTTCCATTTACTCCCGAGACGAGAATGCGTCAGCTATTCACCATAGTACAGTGAAATCAGAAGGCAATTTTAAATAAAGGGTTATGGGTGTAATATTCCAAAGGATAGCTTCTACTCATAAATACATCTATAATGATTATTAGTATTAATGGTTTTTGCTTTCTAGGGGCGGGGGGGGGGGAATAATCAATGTTTTGATTTTAGATAAAAAACAGGGCTCTTGATTGTTACGCACGATTGCCATCTATTCTTATCTACTTTTGATATTGTCGTGTGCAATTTTAAGTGTTCATGTTGGCTACTAGTATATAGCTGTATTATAAGGATGGTCATCGGGGCTATCTATAGATGGGGGAGGGGGGCAGAGTGTCTACCGCGACCCACAACTTCAAGCGGGTGAAAATTATCCGTATTAGTTTAGTTGTGGAGCAAGTGTTTGCAAATCTTGATGTGTGAACTCTCATTTCATTCCCAATTTAACAGTTATTCAAGCAACAAATAAAACGGATTCAAAACAACTATTGTTGTGCTTAAAGGGTTAACATGAGTCATTGTCAAAAGTCCCCTCTGTCTTGTATGTCCAGTGCACGACTTGCGCTTACTTGCAATGTTTTAACCCACTTGAAGTTGTGCCTCGCTACCGCGATCTACAACTTCAAGTGGATGAAAACATTGTATTGTTGTGATGTATATATGTATGTTTCAGTTCGTGGTTCCAATTTTAAGCGTTTTCGAACTGTTTGTACATCTAAAATAAAAATTGAAATGTGTCAAATGTGGTGCGGATATCGAATAAAACATCATTTGTCATTTATTATATGTTACAGATTCGCTGTAGCTATATAAAAGCGATTTCAAGGTTAAAGCTTTCATTTGACATCGATCTACTGGCTTGGGCACCTAATTAATGAATTGTTAAAATTGTAGGATTATCTCATCTTCCCCACAGCAAGGCTTGTTGACTCCTCTCGCGCAGTCGACGAGCCTTGCTGTAGGCAAGATGAATTATCTTAACTTTCCCTCATTTTCATTAGAAAAGTTCAGAGCATCCTATCTTTTCCAATTCAAATGAGAGGAAGTTAACCCTTTCAGCGCGGGGACCGTCTTTATACGTCAGAATTTGCCGTCCACAGACGGCAGATTCTGACATTTAAGGACGGTCCCCGCGCTGAATAAGTTGATATGTGTCTAATGGTCGTAGACCCATAACATACATGTGGGTATTCAAATGAATCCGAAAGAGCTAACTAAGACATTTATGATGATTTCAAATTGAAAAAAACCTTTGGTTTTCATGGTTTGTACAAAATAATTCAACGTGAATAATCAAATTTCAATGGCATGCCCCTTCTTATCTGGGGATATTTCACATTTTCTTCGGACATAGATGGGCTACGACAGTGCGCATTAGGGCATAGCACACAATCTGAACATAAATTTAGTGATTTTTCAATTACAGTGATTGCCAGAACCAGCAGCTAATGACTAGGGCGCATAATTATTATTAGCCAGCCTAGAAGACTACCGCCTTTGTTCAGTTCACAATGCTGGCATGGCAATACTTGGCCGCGCAAACCACTGACCACTCTGATATGGCGGGGCGCCCACTGACATTACCATCAAAGCTTAATCAACTCTGACCTCGCGTGTTGGAGGTCACATCGCCGACCTCACCTGATTAATTAACACTATAAGTACCAAGGGGTGGATTCGGCGATTTTAGGTTTATGGGTTGTTCACAGCAGTTAACTCTTATGCTGTTGAATTGTTTGTGGGTATTATTTATTAAAAATAGACATCTCCCAAATTTAATTTTTTGATAAACTTAGCATCTACCACAAGATATGTTACACATTTTAGTGGTATTTCTTTCACTTAGTCTGAAATCTGCATGATATATATATATATATATATATATACGGTCTTAGCAGCACAAGGGTTAATACTGTCTGAATTGAGCTGTCTCTGCTTGGCCTATCCAAGGAAAATGTTTGGTCTCAAATGAAACAAGTAATTATGTGTAATTTCCACTCATTTGAAGTTGTGGGTCGCGGTAGCTAGACGCAACTTTAAAGTTTAAGTGGATGAGTATTTAATTTAGCGCTCTAAGGGTTCAGATGAGTATTCACTTTTGTAATGGGAATGAGCGAAAGTTAAAACGCTCGACGATTTTTATGGTAACTGGTTCCTAATCCAAAATAGTTGTAATTTAGTTAGGTCTAGTTTTGTTTTAACGTGTTTTAAAGTGTTCTTTTGATGCTGCGCTTTTGCGTCAGTAATGCCAAAATACCGGAGAGAACCGCAACCCTTCTAGTGCTAGGCCGTATATAGACGGTTTCATCAAATTCAAAACAAAATGACACTGAAATTGGATAATGGCAAATGATCAGTTCATCAAATAAGTCAAGCTGGGAGGTGTCTATTAGTTTCCGTCATCTGAAGCTGGAAATTTCGTTAGCAATTCCATCTATAAATTAATGAAAAATAGAAACAATCAATTCAGCAGCATAAGGGTTAAACCAAGAATTACAACTCTCATTCTCACTGTATGCTTTGAATTCTTTTTTATCCAGATTGGTTCCAAAACGATTTAGGATGTTATTTTCACCTTTAAGTATAGCTTTCACGGCTCACAGTGAATGAAAATTTGATGACATTATCTTAATTATTATTGTAATTAATTTAGCTTAAATTATCACACAATAATGTGTGGAGAGAAGTATAATACAATATTTTTTATTTCATCCCTTGCCTTTTACAAAAAACGTCACTGTCACGAAAGAGTTGCGAGAGATTTGTCACTAAAATACATATATTAATACATAATTAATACATAAGTTATACCAAGAATTTATAACATTTATGTTATAAATTCTTGGTTATAAATACTATTTTATAATTATCATAAAAATCATTATATGAACTTTTCATAATATTAATATTGCATGCTGCGTATCATGAAATGAAGTGAATGAACATTAATAAAATGGAGTCGTGAATTAGATGAACGAATCAACGGAGGAATGTATGAGACGAGCAATGAATGAATGAATGAATGAATGAATGAATGAATGAATGAATGAATGAATGAATGAATGAATGAATGAATGAATGAATGAATGAATGAATGAATGAATGAATGAATGAATGAATGAATGAATGAATGAATGAATGAATGAATGAATGAATGAATGAATGAATGAATGAATGAATGAATGAATGAATGAATGAATGAATGAATGAATGAATGAATGAATGAATGAATGAATGAATGAATGAATGAATGAATGAATGAATGAATGAATGAATGAATGAATGAATGAATGAATGAATGAATGAATGAATGAATGAATGAATGAATGAACGAACGAACGACTGAACGAACGAACGAACGAGCGAGCGAGCGTGCGAACGAACGAACGAACAAACGAATGAATGAATACGTGTGTAGTTGTATCTGATTTATATACCTTTATTGTTCACCGTTTGAGGTTTATTTACGACAATAATTCACCACACCACGTGCTGCTTTCCTCTGCCATGTCCCATCAAGATGTCTACCCAATGCTGGTTTATGATCCCAACCATAAACCAGCATTGGGCCAGCGTGTGTTATTTATCGGGGCGGTAGGTCGCCCCGTTTTGTGATCGTTTCTAGTTGATTATCGCCCCCGGCGTTTCTAACACCTCCCTTACAGGTGGTGTATTCCTCGAGCGTTTTGACAAGTGACAAATGTGACAGAAACTGATTTAGCACGTAGTTATCCGCCATTGAGAATTTTTGTTGGTCCATCGCTGTTCTAAAGTGTTTTCCAGGTCTGTTCTGTTAACCCTTCAAGTACTAAAGCGGCTGGAGAAGACACCATGGCCCGTGCATTGATTAACTGAATATTTCAGTACAGGCGCAAATTTTATACGTTTTCGACTTGTTTTGAAGACCTAAATGTTGACTTCATCGCACCTATGTGCATATTCGTCACCTTTGATATAAAAGGTTGTATATGCCACTTTGTTAAGTGTCAGATACCCTTTCATATCCAAGGAGACGAATAATTATTGTTGCCAGCTGTTATTTGTGGTTTGTTTGAAGCCTGCAACCCAGCTAACACAGGGCATTCACCCAGTGCTGTTTCAATGTTGGTCCTCCGTCGACGGTGGGCCAACATTGAAACAGCAATTGCGTCAGAAATGCCAACTTCGGATAATATTGCTACAGTCAGTGCTCCAAATTGCTCCAAAAGCCTGGAGTGCGCAGCGCTGCATGACACTGTACTCTTAAGTAAAAGGCCTTTCAATATTTCGAAAATTATAGTAATGTAGGTCAAAGTCACAACGTTGACTTCGTTTAATTTGAGACCAAACATTTGCAAATCTTGGATGTTTAAACACACATTTCTTCCCAAATAACTGATTTAACCTGCTGATGATACAGAGTGTAGTCGTGGTTAGCGATTCAAGGACCAAGCTATGTTAAGACATTGATCAATACATAGATATCATGATAGTACAATAACCCTTACAGTGCGGGGATCGACTTTAGTCGTCAGAATCTGACGTCTGTAGACGTCAGATTATGACGTCTAAAGTCGATCCCCGCACTGTAAGAGTAACAATATTTGTAATGGTCGTAGACCCAGAACATAGGTATTCAAATGAATCAGAAAGAGTTGACTAAGACATTTATGATGATTTCTAGACTATGTTGGTTTAATGTTTCTCTGACGTCACAGACGTTGAGCCAACACGAGTTTGATGTATTAGATGAATATAAAATAGTCAAAGGTATTGACCGTTCCCGCACTGTGTACTTTGGGCATTGCTCCCGCTATGTTATTTTTTCTCTGACAGCTGCGAGTGATGTATCCCGCAGTTTTGTTACTATTCCATGAAATATTCAGCGTCTGATCTGGCGATGTGTATACTGCTCCACAAAGCTAAAAGGCAGTATCTGCTCACCTGTATAGTATGCAAATACTGCCTTTTGACTTTACACGGCCCTATACTTAGAAGTTTAAGTCCTTGGCAACATTTTGCCGCTTTCAATTCAGTGTATTTACATTTCCCGTTTCGCTGGTAATCATGAATATATGCAACATTTGGCTGACTCTCGTTGATCATTTTGTCAGGCTGCTATATTGTCAGTTTGGTATTTCTCATTCAAGTGAAGCCGGAATCGCTAACGCGATTACCATCTTCAAATGATGAGAAAATAACTATGTTTACTTAACCCTTTGAGCTTTCAGCGCGGGGACAGTCTTTAAACTTTAGATTGTGACGTCTGTGTAGACGTCAGATTCTGACTGTCCCCGCACTAAAAGAATTAAAATATTTCCAAAGGCCGTGGACCCATGACATAGGTATTCAAAAGAAGCGGAAAGAGCTAACTAAGACATTTATGATGATTTTAAATTGAAATAACCTTTAAATCTCCATGGTTTGTACATAGTAATTCAGCGCTTTAAGAGTTAAATGGACACCTCCCAAAATGAACCATTTGATTACGTGTTCGTCTATCACAAACTATGTTAGCAATTTCAGTGCTAGTTATCCGGTCTGGAACTTCCTTGTATATATCGTCTCCTCGGAGCTAAAGGATCCTATCTGACACTCGTCAGAGTGGCAGATAGGATCATTTAGCTCCGAGGCGACGATGTATAGTTATCAAGCAATGATATAAACATGAGAGGTTAACACGGTTTCCGGCTGGAATGTTCGAGTGGGGGTTCAAAGTGGGTCCTCACCCAGGAAGAAAAAAGTTTTGTATGTTAGTGCTCAGAATAGCCTATTTTACCTGAAATGACTCAGTGGGGGGAGCAGGGCAAGGGTTAGCATTTCGAAATATCCCGTTGCACTACGTTATATGTCACAAAATCCCATTATATCTGCATACATCAGATACATACGCCATGCAGGACGATGGTCATTACACTTAACAATGGTATAGGGGGGCTTTAGGCTACTGATTAAAAATCAATAACTCTTTCTATTGTTATTGCGTTTCAATTAAACACCGCTGTGTCATGATGGTTCTGAATTTAGCATCGCCGACATAAACAGGACGTTGGTTTAACGTTGGGCCCACGTCGTTCGACGCTGGCCCAACGGATGCGTTCTCCGGATGCTGAACTTTGGCACGCGGCTTTTTGGTTGGGCTTGGCTGATCATGAGAACGCGACATCGGTTTGTTTGCAGCGTCTGTGTGTGACTGTGCACTGGTCGACTGCCTGTCTGTCTGCATGCCTTTATGCCCATATATATATGTATACATACATACACCTGTTACAGTTATATGTAGGTACATAACGGTACGTCGATAAACTGCTACGCGTACGTGTATATTTATGTGTATACCGCAGGCGACGCCATATACGTGCACTATATTAAAGCTGGCGTTTTCTCCGTGTACGTGATTGATTTGTCCGTTTCTTGTGTCATCCACATTGACGTCGATACCGTTTATAACCCTTAACGCGCTCAATTATTTATTTTATGTAAACTAAGAGGCCAAAGTGTTTTTTTATTTGAAAAATTACCATTAATGTCTTTAAAATGCTATTTACTTGTAACAATTACTATCACCATTTTTGTTTAAATAAGGACAAATTCTGTTGATCAATAAAACCCTTTTACATCTTAATAATTATTCTATTTTTTAATATATCCATTATTTGAACATTGCATTTCTGAGCTTCAGAAAATACTTCTATTTTGAAGAAAAAATAGCGTGTGATAAATTTATCGATAACCCTAATAGTCATGATTGTGCTATAGTCGCATTCACATTAACCGTGGTGAATTAATTTTGCCGATTTCCCAGTCAATTCTCAACCATTTTTCATGAAATTTGACACACACTATTTTCTATTCATGTCGTCTCGCGACGTTTTGACAAATATTTTAGAAGTTAGACCATTTGACATGTAGTAAATATATAAAAATGTTGCCCTCTATAAACCCATTCGCTTTGTCTCAGAGTTATATTAGATGTCAAATGGTATAACTTCTACAATACTTATCAAAACTTCACAAAACTTTCAGGGTGGTCACGACATGAATGGAAAATAGTGTGTGTAAAATTTCTTGAAAGTTGGTTGAGAATTGACTGAGAAATCTAGGAAATTCGATAATGCTGGTTGATGAATTGAATGTGAATCTGACTAAAGTCCCGTCAATAGCCATTTATAGCCTTTTTATTTGACTTCAAACAAGAAAATCTGAAGGAGAAATGAACAGTAAAATTAGTAGATTTGCATATGTTTTGATTGGAACTGTACAAAATAAACGTAAGTAATTATTGCCCAATAAATTTAAATGATATAATGTAGCGGTTAAGGGTTAATATTTCTCCTATTGTAATGTTATATGAACTGTCATGAAAGGTCAAATGTTGCGTTTTGCAGATGTGATGTGTTTTATTGATATCGTAATCTATTTTATATCTCGCTCTGAACACCTATACGGCTTGAGGATGCTATAATGATACCATATATCCCAGCACACACAAGACGCTAGCCGTGTGTTGGTTTAATGTTGGGTCATCGTCATAGACGATGACCCAACATTAAAGCAACACAGGGCTGTCTGTGGTCATGGTCATGCCTCACAACACTTCACATGATATGACACAATGTACCCCATGTTTAACTATCTAGGTTGCTGTATACAATCACATGTAGATACAGCAGCGTAAATAAATAAATATATCAAGTCATTAGTTTTCACTCTAGTTTTCAGAAGGCACTGATCAAAAATGACCCGAACAGGGCACGATTCTTAATACCTGCACTGCTGCGACCACTTATATACGTTTTTAATACGCGCAAGTTTTCAACGAAAAATAAAGCAATTGAAATCATGTGCAAAGTTAAAATATAGTAGATGCAAAGTTAATCAAACCATTCAATTTAGAATTTATTTTTTATAAATGGAAGCATTTTTGTCATTATTCTGTAGCACTAAATTATGTCCGCTTAAAATAATTAAAAAACACGAGCTGACATTTGAAGAGAGCATCATTTTCAAATGTACGTGTTGTACCTGTACAGGTATTTTATATCAAATCAAATCAAATTTATTACCATATTATATCCGTACAGGATTCAGGGTATATACATTATTCGTGGTACATTATTATATATAATACATTGATGTACTCATACAGTGCTGATATTTTTAAAACGTATCAGAGTTAAACACTTATTATATAACTATCCCCCGCGCCAACACCAGAGATAAAAAACTACATATTATTATGAATAGTATATATGTAAAATACACTCTGGAAAGCGTAGCAACCTACAACAGTACAAAATCACTAAAAATGGAACATTTTTACATATATCTATTATAGAATTTACATTCTTAGTTTAAAATGCATGGGCCAGCGTCAGCTCCCGTAGCCGTCGCATGGCCTACACTAATTGCTTTGGTTATGTAATCTGTCATAAGTTATTTTATGGTATACTTTCAGGTTGTTGTAAACAGGTCTTTTTTCCTAGTGGTCAGTTTTTGCATTACATCAATTGGGGGATATGTATCAAAGAGTCTAGAACAATAGACTCTTTGGTGGCATGTAGCCGAATTAATAGCCAAAGCTAAATATTATTATCCAAATTTGTCTAGCTTTTGCCAATGGCCACTGACTAGGACTACCACTGAGTAATGCAACTCTTAAAGGAGTTAAGACACAAGACACTTGTATTTTAATTGGTGTAATTTCAAGGTGTAATGCAACCTGAAGTTGGGAAACAAAAATACTGTAAACGGCTATAGCCGTGAGTATCACTTGAAGGAGGCACTTAGTACTTATATTTGTATGTTATTATCCCTTTACTCGCTAAGTAATCTCATTTGGGTTTTCACCCAATTGAAGTCACCAACTTCAATTGGGTGAAAATTTTACATATATATATGTTTAATTTGATGCCAAACATTTGCAAATCTTGATGTTTAAACACTCATTTAATTCTCTGTAACAGTGATTTGATGGGTAAGAAAACAAATTGAAAATATTTAGCGCTGAAAGGGTTAATACACTTAATACTTCTATTTGTATTGCTGTTATTAACATTGGCATTGGCAATCTCAACGTATCTATCTCACAACTCACCACGTACGTAGACTCTCAGTGGCGCATGCACCCTTAACACTCGACCACATCTGTCGCAGCGAACGTCTCCTCAGGATTGTGCGGAAGGCCGCGGATTGTATGAATTGTTTTCTGTGTGCTGAAGGCGCAATCACCTGGCACTGACGTGGCCTGCTGGCAGATGCGCGTGTGTGCACACATTGCTGATATCGATGTTAACTCTTAAAGCGCTAATCACGTCTATAGCCGATTTTAGACTGTTTATTTGCCTCTCAATCAAGAAAATTCGATTAAGAAATTAATTTTATGCTGCTGGATTGGTATATGTTTTGCTTCAAATCGTACAAATTTGAATAATTTTTACCCACTTTAAGTTGTGGGTCGCGGTAGCGACACACAGCTTAAAGTGGGTGAAAATTTAAATTCTTAGCGTTTCAATGGTTAAGATGCTTAGTAAATGTATGTTGTGTGCGCTGTACCGCCGCGCAAAGGCAAACAGCGGTAACTGGTTACTTGAAAAGTAAGCAGTTACTGCTGTTTGCCTGCGCGGACGGTATGATTTGACCTCATTTCACGTGATTTGTATGTGTCATGCTTGGGGATGATCTAAGACTGGACGGCTGGTTTCATCGCCGATGGGCGCCCTCACATCACGCCTGACAGGGTAGCTATTTTTAGGTTCCGGGTAGTTGATTAGTAGCAGTTTCTGGTAGTTTATTAATACTCATTGCTAATTTAAGCGATCAATATTTCACCCAGAACCGATTGACTTTGAGAGACACGCTATTTCAAACGGATTATAATCTCTTCTCATCTGTGCAACGCTTTTAGGTCATTTTTGGACTTTTGAAATTAATTACCGGACGAGAGTTAGTTTACACAAGCCTGGTTATTAGTGGATATTTGACGACAAGGGTTAGCATATCACTGAAGCGTTGATGTTCTGGTTTGGTGTCGCAGTCCACACCATGAACCATGGCGATGGTCAGCTAACTGAGATTATCTTGGTTTTACAAGCGTCAACCACGCAATGAGATGTTTTCGCTTTCAGTCGGATATATTCAGATGTTTCTGATCTCTATGACTGAGCGGCTGGGATTAGAGTTGCGGTGTGTATCAATACGCTGAATTCAGTAAGATTAACCCTTACACCACTATAATCATTTGCATGATTAACAGTTTAATACACAGTTATCTGTGTTTCAACATCAAGATGTTTGGTCTCAATTTGAACAAATGTAAGTAATTTTCACCCACTTGAAGTTGTGGGTCGCGGTAGCGAGACACAGCTTCAAAATTTAAATGAAATAATTTAGCGCTTTAGGGTTAATAGGTACCAATGTGGTATATAAGTGACACTCACACTACCATTAAACACTAGGGAATGATTGATATCCATGTAAAAGGGCTTTTCCATATGCGAGTTTATTCCGGGCCTGCCCATCCAACATAACGTTGCCCGATGCTGGTTGAACCCTTTGAGCGCCAATCCAGACAATAGTTTTTTTGAATCGGTTTTAGTAGCCGATCAAATCACTGTTATTGGGAATTAAATGAATATTTGAGCATTAGAATTTAGGATTTAAAATAAGATAACTCAGGGGGGAAGGTTTAATACTAGAAGTCATACCTGATTTATTTGTCACTCTTGAGGGAGCACGAGACGTCAGCCCAATGCTTGCAACGCTGGCCCAACAATAACCAAAACTTGCTGGTTGGAATGTGATTGACACTGGTCGCCGATTTTATGGAAATGGTTTATAATACCAAGTTTTCTGCAAGTTTATCGCCCTTGCATATGAAAGGGTGTATCTGCCACTTTGTAAAGTGTCAGATACACCCTTTCAAATCCAAGATGACGATATATATATTGTCATTACATATGTTCAGTATATGTACTCCTTCGCGATATATTTGCAAGACATGATTTTAACACTCGTAAACATTGAACATTTTTAAGATATGATTTCCAGCGATGACACCTGTATACTGTAGATCTGGCGATATTCGCGAGGAGGGCAAATTCGCGTATTCAAGAATCTCGCCAAAATTATTATTATAATAGCACTACTAAAGAAAAATGGAAATTCGTGAATTCCAAGCTTCGTGAAAAGTACAAAAGTAAAAAATTCACGAAAATTTGACCGCGCGAAAATTACCAGATCTACAGTATGTTGACTGTATTTTCAGGACACATGACACCATCATTAACTCTAAGTTATATGTTTACTGTATTTTCAGGACACATGATTCCAGCGATGACACCATCGTTAACAATGGGAACGACTCGTATTCCAACGAGACGTTTGACTCTGGCACTGAGCAGGCCACGGATACCAAGAAGTCTGCGGCGCGTACAGAGCCCGTGGGAGATGAGGTGGTACCTAGTACGGCTCCGGCCTCCACCTCACCATCTTCTCCCCGCAGGACCGCCGGCATTTCCATTCTGCCCAACAACAGAATCAAGCCGCAGTCCACCCATGTGCCCACCAGGGATCGCCTGGCCAACACCAGCGTGTCGAGAAAGCCGTCTGACAGTGACTCTGAGGAGTCTAACATGTCAACCACTTGGTCTGGTGAGTGTGGTGTACAAACGAGCATGGGTTTTCACTCAATGTTGGTTGAATGTTGGGCCAGTGGTTCAACATTGAACCAGCATTGGGTTGACCCATCGTGTTTGCTGAGATGTGCAAGTGAATTTTACAAAAATGGCGCCAAGCGTCAACTTCATTATTTTTTGTGGGTGCAAAATTAACTCGTAATCTGATCAAATTATCGATTTTTTTCAAATCACATTCCCAACTGCAACGACATGTGCCATCATTTTTTAAAGGAGGTTACAATATCTAAATGAGCACTACATCACAGGTCAACTTCATTTTTTTCCGCACAATAACTTGATCAGAATAATTCTAATTTAATTTTTAAGTCTCCACTCACTATGTGGTGGTGGAGACTTATTGTTTTTGCTGAGTCCGCCCGCCGCCGCCACTTGTTTCTGCTCTAACTCGAAAACCCCTACTCGGATTATTTTTCGCGTTTTTCAGTGTCTTCAACAAAATCCCAGATGGCCGCCAAAATCCTATGGCGCACGCTACAGCTTGAACCTCTTCATCGATTTGTTTCATGTTTGGTTTAAAGGAAGACCTTACCCTGGCCGTGAGCTGAAAAGCTTTTGGTGTGATTCTGATAATAAAAACTTCGATTTTTTTACGTTTTAGTATTTTAGCAGATATTTCTGTTCTGCTCATTTTGGCCATCATCAAAATTTAGTAATCCAGCCATAAACCCCTACTCGGATTATTTCTAAATATTTGCAGTATGCATATTGGCCCTAGGAAATTTGCCCTGTTAATTTTTTTCGGCGTTTTTCAGTTTTTCAACAAAATCCAAGATGACCGGCAAAATCCTATGTCACTCTCCAGAGCTTGAACTGCTTCATGGATTTATTTCATGTTTAGTTCAAAGGAATAACCGTACCCTGGATGTGTGCTGATTAGTTTTTTGTGTGATCATGATAATAAAAACTTATATTTTTTTTTTTTTTTAGGATTTTAGCTGATATTTCAGTTTTGCTTATTTTGGCTAAATTTGGTAATATGGTTATACAGCACAAATTTTATCTTTTGTGTATGCTCAGTGGCCCGTAGAAAAACGTCAGGAGAATTGTTTTTTACATTTTTTCAACAAAATTCAAGATGGCCGACGAATCACATGCTACTCTGAAGAGCTTGAACTGCTTCACCGATTTGTTCGAAGGAAGCAACTTACCCTGGCCATATGTTGATTAGATTTTGGTGTGATTCTGACATCACATTTTCATGTGGTTAACATAAAAATTTGGTGACAGCACTGTATTTCTCTATAATTAATGTACTATGTGGGGCGGGTGGAGACGCAAGCTTTGACCCTCAGGCAAATCTAGTTACAATCACATTTCCAAAATATATATAAGCCTATATATGCTTATGTCGAAGTGATTTTTTGATGCACGAAATTCAAAATGACCGCCACCGAGCATATTTTTGGTGGGCGCAAAAACGCAAATTCATGGGGAGGGATGCTCTAAGACTTGAAGATTTTCGTTGTCGATTTAATTTTGCTCAAATGCCTTGTACATACACTACTAAACAGAAGGTTAATTAGAAGCCATTTATTCGATATTTAACTTTGTAAATGTCTGTTTCTTTCCATAGAAACTGCCTCTGACCACAGCGATGCAGAAGGACGAATCCGAGCTTTGAACGAGGAGCTCAAACGCCGACAGCTGGAGGCTGAGAGACTGAAGAAGGAGAGCAAGAAGAAATACAAGGAACAGCTGAAAGTACAAGAGGAAACACTGAGGCGGCAAATAGAGGTACCTTCACAGCACACAACATTCATTCAAACGATATTTAAATATTTCTGTATAAAACACGGAAACTGAAGGGTTTTTTCAATTTGAAATCATCATAAATGTTTTAGATCGCGCTTTCCGCTCCATTTGAAGTAAATTTGAGTTACAAATGACGAAACATTTTGGAATAGAAATGCCATATGCTCACTCCCAGATATGACGTTTTAGTTGCAACGGGACGGTATATTAGGCCTTGCAGGACAAGGGTTAATTATTAGATCGCACTATTTCCAGCCAACACAAAACATTGTATAACATTTGTACAACGTCGTCCCAACGTCTTCGACGTTGGTCCAGCATTGTACACGTGTTATATAAATATTTTGTCTTTCCTGGGTTGAATGTGAGCCTTGTGTTTTCTCGCACCAGGCGTACGACACCTACATCTGCCAAATCAAGACGGATCTGCAAAACGAGCAGGAGTTATCGGACCCGAGAAAGAGTGTGCCCCCAGTGATCAAGCACCCGGGACCATGGCGCCAGCGGGGGTCGTCAGCCAAGGACTTGGATTGCAGTATCCCGGTGAACACGGCAAGTCCCGAGGACGCGGGCCTCAGCCTGGTCGACACGGCCGTGCTCCCCGTCGCCTCGCCCATCCCCACAGATCCCAACGGTGGGTTCACCCTTTAAACCTTACAACGCTGAATTATTTGTATATAAACCATGGAGACAAAAGAGTTATTTTCAATTTGAAATCATCATAAATGTCTTAGTTATCTCTTTCCGATTCATTTGAATACCTGTGTTATGTGTCTACAGTCATTATAAATATGTTTACTCTTACAGTGGGGTATCGACTTTAGACGTCCGAATCTGACGTCTACAGACGTCAGATTCTGACACTAAAATCGATCCCCACACTGTAAGAGTTAAACCCTCACGATGCATCAAAGCCTCATTTTTCCATCTCTGAAGAATGACCTAATTTTATAAAACCTAGGAGTTTCAAAACGTCAAATCTCCTCGAACTCTTTTAATTATAGCGATATTTTTTTCATTTGCCACCCACTTCCTCATCCATTACCAGTCGAGAATTGCGACAACAATTCGGGACTTGTAGTGGATGAAGACAATTTAAGCGTTTTTTGTACCATTTTTTAAAACTTACAGCGCTGATATATTTTTACATAAATAATATACTTGGCACAAAAAGAAATGCAACAAATTAAAAATGATCTTATAATCTTATTTCGTGTAGTTTAATAAAAATTGGTGTGTATAGTCCCTACCCGCATTTTGTGTTTTGACCCAATAACGGACAAATGACCTTCAAATTCCAAGGTCATGGGTCAGCTGACCATGATCCCAATATGCAGTTATCTAAAATTATGCGGGCTGACGTCCAGGAACAAAAAGTCCTCTTTTAAATTACGTTTAAGTTCATTCGTTCAAAAATGATGGGTTGATGAAAATGCCTCGTTGGACAAATGTCCAGCCAGCGTGGCCTGTTTCTCCATGTATTGCTATAGCGGAAGGTGGTCTGGCTTCGGCTCAAATTACTAGAAAACATGTTAGCAATACTGAAATTTAGCATCAAATTCTAAGACACCAAATAACTTCTGATAGGCCACAAAAAGAAAGATTAACACAAATTATGTACTGGAGAACCAAGTGCGGTACAAAAAACTGTGTTTCTGAACAAACACTAACGTTATGCGTTGGGGCGAAGAGGCCACAAGTAAGTGATTGACCTCAGTCAATGGATGATTGTGTGAGTAAACTCGTTCTGGCAGTGCACCATGCATAAAGGGGTCATACGCACTACTGTGGGTGACCCATCTCAAAAAAACTGGCAGATACTCATCTTCAATTACCAAGTAATAAGTGATATGTTTCAGTTTCTTGAAATATATGAAATTTTTTGAGCAGTATATCCATAAAGTGGTGTTGCGTTAAGTATAGAAACTAAATGGTCTCTTTCAACTGGATAACATCATAATGTTTTAGTTTGCTCTTTCCTTAATAATGTTATGGGTCTACGGCCATTATAAATCCTTTACTGTCTCAGTGCGGGATTAAATCAAGACGTCAGAATCTGACTTCAGATTCTGACGTGGGCCCCCGCTCTGAAAGGGTTAAAATAGGAGATACACACTTTCCATTCCAAGGGAAATACTTGATGTCTCACTGTTGGTGATATATATATAATTTGTTTATTGCAGACACAATCAGACAGCAAATGACCCCACCACCCGGCGCCAAAAATAACCTTGACACCAGTTCAGGAATCCAGCCGTCTAGCGACATATCATGGAAGCAGACGTCAACACCGGAGTCTAGGCCGTCCTTGGAAAAGCAGGTTTCTGAGTCATCTAGTGACGACATAGAGGAGGTGTTGCCAGAGCAGGAGAGTGGGACAACACACACAGAAGATCATGAGCTGCGTCTATTCCTGGATGAAGATGAGGAGCGCGTGGATGGTGAGCGTAGTGCCAGGAGGGAGCCTGAGCCCTCGGCCAGCGCCAGGTCCATGTCTGAGATGAGTGATGAGGGTGCTGATGACCAGACACACAGGTCCTACACGGAGGATTATGACACGTCTAGTGAGAACACTTTGTCTCAAAACAGTGCCTCCATCACACAGACCATCTCCAGCCGCAGTGAAGACACAGCCAGTGTCACCAGTGAACCCAAGACACACCGCTCCGGCGAGAGAGTGGACGAGGACATCACCATAGACGAAAGCATCCACACTGAGCAAGACGTAGATGAGCTGAGTAGTGAGGCAGATGAGAGTGAGCACTTAATGCCGAATGTATCTATTCCTGATACAGAGCCAGAGAGGATGGCGTCACAAGAGGAGGCTGTAGGTGCCTCACAGCCAGACGAGCTCGGCGGTAAAGACGACGCCTCTGTGAGCGAAGAGAGTGAATTAGATAAGGTGATAAGTATCAGTGATGCTGCTGTGAAGGAGTTTTATGATGAAGCTGAGTTAACACCCAGGCCGATGCAAGTGGATACTGGCGGTAAATCCCCTGAGAACCTGCACGGTCTTGTGAGCAATCTGACTGAGGTGTTAACACAGAAAGCTCTACAGGATACAGTGGACGTGGTTGGTGCTATAGCTGATGGCAGGCGGTCTAAGGCTACAGACTCTGAGGAGCGAGTAGTAGTGCCGGGCGCAGACACAATAGCTGACAAGATAGCCAGCGACCAGTCCAACACAACAGCGGGCAACTTACTGAAAGACGCCATAGAGAATATGATACATGTCTGGAAGAGAAAAGAGATTACTACGGCAGAGGAGGAATTGCCCTCAGAGGAAGTACAGATCAAAAAGAGCAAAATTGACAATACGATTATAGAGCAAAGAGACTCTCCAAAGCAGGTGGATAGCTTTGAGTCAAAAGGGGGATCCAGCTCAATACTAAGTGCTCTAGATTTACCACCTCTTGATCCAAAGAAGTCAAAAACCACTCTTCTGTCTGAGGTGAGTGAATACTTGTATTTATTTATATGAAATATAATTTATAGAATATGTGCTCCAGTGCACAATTTTGAGGGGAATCTGCGTGGCCTTCTGTGGTTTTAAACATGCAGGACGCACTGAATAATTAACCTTGTGTGGCATGTAGCCACTCTAGCTTTTCTGATTGAAAATATGGTAATTTTTAATATAGATATAGAAATATAAATTCACTTGTAAAAATGAGAGAAGCCTCAACTTTAACTTGTCTCAATACTGAAGAACCAGTTATTTTTGCTGACTTTGTCAAATAAATGGTTCTTCAGTATTGGGACTCGTTGAAATTGAATAGGACTTCTCATTTTTTTACAAGAGTCTTTCTGTCGCACTCGAAATTTCTTCCAAGAATGTGCACCGTGCTAGCTAAATGTTGTGGGCGTTTATTTACAAGAATTCATATATATTTTTATCAGGAGGATCTGAATACTCTTTATGGAGATTTTGACAAGATGGGTGAAGGTGATGATGTGTGGTGGGTGGATGAGGATGATGTGCTCGGACCTGGGACCAAACCACCGCCAGCCTACCCTGACAAACAGCAGTCTACAGGTATGTCGCGCAACTCAGCAATAATCTGGGGTTTCTGGCTGTGATATGGGAATAGATTCTGGGTAATGGGTTCTCACACATTCGAAGTAATGTGATAGCCAAGTCCTCAACTTGTTATTACTCCAGTTTTTTTAGGACTTAGGGAGTCAAC
Organism: Flabesymbios commensalis; assembly: GCA_964017125.1. NCBI lineage: Eukaryota > Metazoa > Annelida > Polychaeta > Terebellida > Flabelligeridae > Flabesymbios > Flabesymbios commensalis. The sequence goes on from OZ024905.1 coordinate 80,430,520, forward strand.
GGTCCTTATATTACCCCTTACAACGCTGTTGTTTTTTTCAATTTGAAATCATCATAAATGTCTTAGTTAGTTTTTTCTGATTCATTTGAATACCTATGTTATGCGTCTACGACCATTAGATATCATTTTAATTCTTTCAATGCCAGGACCGTCTTTATATGTCAGAATCTGACGTCTACAGACGGTCCCAGCGCTGAAAGTTTATGCAAAAAGGAATGAACGCGAAACCAAACCCTGTCACCACAAATAGGTCGCCATTATAAATATTTTAATTCTTCAGTGCGTGGATCAATTATGACGTTTAAAGAATGAAATAGTTATTTTGTATGTTTAGTTTGAACTTGCCAAAATGAATTATTAATTAAATGATTGTTTTGATATGGAATTCAAACTCCACCTTACATCTGTCTGCAGGTACTCTGACACGGAAATCTTTGAAAGCAGATTTGGAGAAGTGGAGCGAGCAGCTGTTCTACGCTGTTCCTCACAACAAGCAGGAGATCGTGGAGCTGGTGGGTGATTCTGTGGATGTATTCTGGGAGATGCGTCGGTACGGTGAGCCGTGGGAGAATGTCACCCCTCCCGAGAGCTTCTTCTCCAGTGAGAAGGACAGCAGCGAAGACATGAGTGGGCGCAGCCGGCACGCGTTTAAATCTCTGGTGTTTGACGTGACGGCGGAGGTGCTGCGGGAGATGTACAAGGACGAGCAGGAGGAAGACGAAGTGGAGCGAGCTCCATGGACGCGCTCCTGCCCCCCGAGACGCAAGTACCACAAAGACCCCGCGCCGCCCACCACGCTGGACGAGCTCAGACCCATCGTGGAGAACAACGTGCTGTTCTACCTGGGCATGGCCGACAAGGACACGCCTCTGGTGAACAGGCCGCACCCGCGCAAGTGGGGCAGTCGCAAGAAGAAGGACTGCGTGGATGAGATCCTGGTGCAGGAGCTGCGGGAGGAGGAGCCGGGCTGGGTGAATTACGACAAGGACGAGGTGGCTGTGAAGATGCAGCTCGCCGACTCCCTCATGGACAGTCTGCTGCTGGAGTCTGCCACGGTCATGGCCAACATCTACTCCCAGAGGTGATACACCGCCTCCTGGTGACCCTCGTGATCAGAGGGTGGTAACCCAGCAAACACAAAACATTTGTATAACATTTGTACAAGATTGGGCCAGACGTTGGAACGACGTTGTACTAATCTTATACAAATGTTTTGTGTTTGCTGGGTCGTGATCATAAGGTAGTAACCCAGCAAACACAAAACATTTGTATAACATTTGTACAATGTTGAGCCAACGTCGAAGACGCTGGACCGAAGACGCTGGACCGACGTTGTGTAAAATGTTATATGGGCGGGTGCGCTAGGGTATTGGTTAGCACCGCTACCTTTCACGCTAGAGTTCGGGGCTTGTTTCCCGGTCTCGGCAAAAATGTTTCTTCCCCATCCACTCGTGAAACTCAGCATTGTGGGGAGCCTCTGTGACCGATAGGTAGCGTGCTCGGCGACAGATCTTCAGGGTTTTATTTCCGAATCCTGTGTCTGGAGGGCAGTGTTATCTAACCATTCTAAGAGGAGGTTCTCTTTGCCCAATTTAGCCTGTATGTGCACAAAAGCCCAATTCATTTTATTTTGTAAATGTTATATACACTATAAATGTTTTGTGTTTGCTGGGAAGTGTCACTTGATTAAGAGGCAGATGCACCCTTTGATTGCGTGGTGACCTCTCTCTGTATATCTGACAGCTGATATCTGGTCTATGTAAATCCAAGCATTCCAGGTCATATTAGGATTATATCGTCACATTGATGTTGAAGGATCGTAAGCACAACTTGACAAAATACGACCCTTTAATACCAAGGGGAATAAAACGGCACCTAACCAACGGAAATTGTTGATACTCCAATGTTCAAATACAGAAGCGACTTTTGTCCACATCAGCGTATATCTGTTTGATTAACTTCATTCTTTGAAAATTATATTTATATTACAATGATAAAAATGAAAATCTGTACATAGTATAGAACAATACTGTGCATCCTTTTCGGTTTAGTAGGCCTATACAGGTACAAAGTCGCATTGAAATAAGATATATTACTGTGATTTAACGGGAGAAGTATATTTCTTAGATGAATTTGTGTATATGAGAATCATTTCATTCTAATTATGTTCTGGTGATTCAATATTTAAACTGACCGTCTCATGAATTGTAATCCGCAGTGATGTTGCAACCTCACAGTGCATGACAACTACCCAATATCTCAACCTCCACCTCTTCCAGTTATTTTGATGCAGGTAATAAGTGACTTGGTTTGAATAACTTTAACCCTTTGCCTACTTATCACGATTATTGTTGTTTTAAACTTGTTTTATTTATTGATCAAACCACTGTTATTGGAAATTAAATGACCGTTAGACATCAATATTTGTAAATGTTTGGTCTCAAACTAAACAAATATGAGCAATTTTCTACCACATGAAGTTGTGGATCGCGTTAGCGAGCCACAACCTCGAGTAGTTGAAAATTTAAATAAAATAACCTTTAAGTAGGAGAAGAGTTAAGATAAATTACAGCATTCTATCAAGAGAAGGAGAGTTTAGGCTTTGTATTGCTTTTCAGTAGAAGTGTTTAATTTCAAAATTAAAATTAGCTGGTCAGAGGGTTAAATTTTCACCATTGGTGAACTGATTAGGCCTATTTATTAAGACATCCAGTAACTGTAAGACTGATCCCTTGGACTTGAATCAAGTGATCCAAGTTACATGATCGTTTTTGTTATTTTTTATCAGTTAATTTGTCTGTTTTATTTGTTTAATTGAGTTTTGTATGTTAAATCATAGACGCACTGATCCAGATTTTTCAGTTCGGATGAAAAAATCCTAACCCGTCACTAAAATTGTCTTATGTTACAGCTGCAATAACCCTGAGACTCATACACCCGTGAAACACAACATCGCATGCAAAAACAAAACTAAAGAAAAATGTCTAGAAGCTATTTTTGCAACGAATGCAGCAATATGTTGCACTCTCAAATATACCTATCAACAATTGATAATTTGTAGAATCAGTTTTTTTCTCATAGGCATTGGTGTCAATTTTCAACTATCTTGCTCAACGGGAGAATGAGTGTCGGTGCTGTATCACATTGTATACTTTGAATTGTATAGCAGCTTTGATTTATAACCTTATTTATCTGTGTCGTTTAGTCACTTGTGGTCGTTTTCTGGGCTTCCACATTTCATTAAGGCACGTGTGCATATAAAATCTGTAATATTTTGTAATTATTTATTTTTGTATATCGAAATGTAGGTGAGCGCCAACATTTTATTCATTATCATCGGCTCTGTATATTTACTATATGATGCAATATTCATGAGAATTACACTTTAAGAGAATATAAAGGCGAATTTCTACCCCATTTCACTTCAATATATGTTATAGCTATACATAAGTTATTAACCCTATTGACTCCCGAGGCGCGATGGCAAAATAATGCGTACTGCCACGTATTATACAAATACAGATACATATCCCTTATCGTATTTATGCAACACATAGCAGATTCAAAATCAATTCACTCAATGGAAAAAAACAGTGGGCGCTCTCAGCTTTCATTGGAGATATTATGCCTTCAATTCTGTACATTTTAACCTTAAAGTGCTGAAATATTTTTTATATAAACCATGGAGACCAAAGAGTTTTTTCAATTTGAAACCATCATAAATGTCTCGGTTAGCTCTTCATTCTTTCAGTGAGGGGGACCGTCCTTATACGTCAGAATCTGACGTTTACAGACGTCAAATCCTGACGTATGAAGAAGATCCCTGCGCTGAAAGGTTTAATTCAACTTGAGTTAGGAATCGGGACAGCGTCAAGGTGAATGTTAAGAGAGAAAGAATCATTCCCATCTCAAGTGTGTTAAACCTAAAACACTGACGGTAAGCCATGGCTCCACGCTATTTTTTAGTTGATGTATTGTTATGTTTTGCCTAAAATTTGAAACACCTGTTAGTGAGAGCTATCTTGACACAACTGACAAAATCTAATTACTTATTTCTTAATGATGTGCATTTTAAGTATGCATATGTATTATTCCTATGAGATTTATCGATTATATCGTGAATAGTGATTTTATCACACACATTGAACAGGATTTGACAACATGTTGTCATCCAAAAATTCAAAGTTCGTATCTGGTACTGGTTAAAGTGCCAAGTATGACTCTTCAATTATTATGTGACGCCACAATACATCCCGGTATTTTCAATTATTATTGACCAGTGTTGCATATTATTGATTGATAACGAAGTGGCTTGACAGGTTTCCTACTGCAATAATTAACTTACTCCTGATTTTTATCGCCACTTTGGAAATAAAAGGGTTCATCTGACGCTTTGTGAAGTGGTGATGCGTCCCTTTAATCTCATGGGCCACAATATCTCAGCGTAAGTGATATCACTGAATGTCAGTATCTGACATTATATGACATTTCAAATTATCATATCCGTTTCTTTCTTAATGTCTCGTTTTGTCATGTTTAATTCTGCGGTAGACTGACCTTTACAGACTGGTAAACATAGCACAAATTTGATTCAGCACAAGATGTGTGTGTTATATATTATCACTCATCTTCTTCAAGATTGTATCACCTAACTTATTATACGTCTAATATTGTATTTATTGTTATGGTAAAGTTAAATTAGGCCTACTGGTAAATTTATAAATTGATGATAACAATCTGTATTAAATTTATTATTAATCTTCTCGTTATTGGCGTAGTTACGAGCATTCTTTTATATGGGGCATTCAGAGCTATTTTTTCTGATGTAAAGATACATCTAAAACTATTGTTACATCTACAAACTGGTGACATAAAGATTAAAAAATATTAATCTTTTCTTCATAAGTAACCTATCAGGTGTTGCCCGTTTATTTTTCTAATTTAAGAATCTGACATGTGTATAATCTTGACATGTGTATAATTCAGGTTTAGGTTTCTTTTTATTGACGGAGCTAGTCAAATAAACGTCTCTGTCGTATTATTATTATAGGTATTGAAAAATATAGTTGAAAAGGTCCATTGGTTTGTAAAGTTTTTAAATCAATACCATACCATATAATTGGCATAACCATTATATCAAGGCACCGGGAGGGTTGATCATGATATGTTGTACAATTTAAACTTATTGAAACATCGACATGATCTTAAATAATTGAACTCATCCGCAACACAATCACAATATAACTACACTGTAATATACAAACATGAAAGTTGTATTTTCATGGTTTATCAGAGAAGACATGAATGTATGAAGCTGTGTCCCAGCAAACACGGGACGTTGACGAAGGCTGTTTGAATGTTGGTCAAGCTTCGCTGATGATGTGCCAATATTAATACAGTTTTGGGCCAGCGTCCCGTGGTGAGTGGGTTGATAACTGTATGATAACCATTGTGCCAAATGATACATAAACACTTTAATTATCTATGTTATGTCTTATTCTTTTCTCACAAAAATCTAATCCACCCTTTTTCAGCTGACTTGTTTTGACTTGAAATAGAGGTGGGGGGGGGGCGTTATTCCAGCAAGCTAAGCACATTATAAAATGTCGTAGGAAATCAATCTAGCTGGGCCCGTATTCTCGTACAAGTTACGATATATCGTAGGCTTCTGATTGGTCGAGATGGCCATCTCGACCAATCCGAAGTCTACGATATATCGTAACTTGTACGAGTGGTCATTTCTGTCAAGCTCAGGGCCCGTATTCTCGTACAAGTTAAGATATATCGTAGGCTCCTGATTGGTCGAGATGGCCATCTCGACCAATCCGAAGTCTACGATATATCGTAACTTGTACGAGTGGTCATTTCTGTCAAGCTCAGGGCCCGTATTCTCGTACAAGTTAAGATATATCGTAGGCTCCTGATTGGTCGAGATGGCCATCTCGACCAATCCGAAGTCTACGATATATCGTAACTTGTACGAGAATACGGGCCCTGAGCTTGACAGAAATGACCACAGTTCAACCCGTATAAAATCATTGTTAGGATTCGGCCTTGCATCGGTATCTGACAGTTTCTCAATAGTGTAGGCTCTTGCCCCGCAAAGCTACAGGGAAATACCAAGTCAAGACAGTTATACGTCCCCTGTGATATGTCTGTATGTAAAATAAAAACTGACATCTTATGCTCCTTCATTTCATTAAAATTATTGTGTACATCACAAGTTTACAATATATGTTATTAGTAGGTGTGGACCGTCCCGCCTCTGGCCACTGTCGGCTGCATCTGTGGCACTAAGCTTATTTATAGAGGTTAAAACATTTAGTACATCGTAATAATTTACAATTCATATTATATAACGATTTCGTTCAACACAGTCATTTTTACTGGATCTTATACAATGCTAAATTAATGCTAAAGTAAAGTAATTCGACAGCCTCTACCGGCCAGTGTTTGCATCTTTTGATTTGGAAACAATCACAAATCTCCATGGATCTCTGCTTCCTGTAACTACAGGGCGTTCTTACCACTGATTCGTTTTTTCTCTTATGAAAAACAGCTTGATTGAGGCGACAATAGGTATTTACCCTGTTTACTGCCAGCACAATTAACACGTTGATAATTTGTATTTAATTATCACGATTCCGTTGAACGCAGAGCTGGCATCACGGGAGAAAACACCATATATCCCTCAGTTTGAATAACATAAATGGAGGACTGGCACAAACAAACAGCGACAGCAGCCAATAGACAATAGTTTAGATTAACATAGGCTAAGGTATGCTCAAACAAACATTACCACGGAACACTAGAATATTTATAGGTTCTAAACAGAACTTCTGATGGTGTACTGCTATATAGATTGTTAAGAACTAAGAAGTACCATTTCACAGCACCCATCCCCACCCATGTTCATACACCGCCCTTTAAAAAATATGTATTCACCTCGACAATGAAATTGATGTACTGTGCTTGTAATACTTTCGGATACTTGTTTTCAAAAATTGTCACTCCTTATAAAAAAAATTATCAAGTGTCCTGTATGGCGATCTTTCAAAAAGTCAATGTTTTGAAATTCTGTGCAAAATTAAAAAGACTTTAATCCATATTTGTTTAGCCCATGTTGAAAATAAGTAATTAGACACTTTTTTGTAGGAAAATCGAAAATACTTTTTAATGATCAACGCTGCTCGAATAAAAACAATATAAATCACATCAGGACACATTTTATCATGTGTTCATCCCGTTTTTTCATACTGCACAATGTGTAGTATGTGCAAATACTCTCAATCACAAACAAGTTAGGAGCCATGGGGATTGGACGTAACTTGTCCAGTGAGAAAATCGCACGAGCTGTAGCCTCATATCTTATGTAGTTACTGTCAAAGACATATATGGGAAAAGTCCTCGGTTGTGGCAAGGGTGGTCTACAAAAAAATGTAAAACATTATACAAACAAATGGGATATATTTAATATAAGCTTGGTAGAAGGAACCCGTGTCACAATTGCTCACAGAGACGCAGCTATCAAAAAGTGATATGAAGACCAGATGTATCCACTACCCTGATCCGAGGTATACACTAGCCTTCAAGTAGTCCAGATATGAATCTTGTCTCATGTGATGAGAGAACTCAGTCACAACTCCCCAACAACTTCACGAGAGCTACGAATGCGGGTCCATCAGGGAAAGGAAGAAAAAACAGAAGGATTCCCTGAAGCGACTATATGACGGAATGACCCGTCGCGTTGATGCCTTAATGAGAACAAGAGGATATTCAACAAAATATTAAATGTTCAGTAAATTATCTGATTGACAGACAAAATTAAGGAATAATTAAAACATTTTTGGCAGTGCAGCTGTGATTTAAAAACAATATTTTAAAGAAATAATAATCATTTATAAAGTGGATGATAATAAAATGGCAAAAAACGTTTTATTTCTATTTTTGTTACTCAGCTTTAGTCAGGAGGATAGTTTGAGAGTTTCACATATTATTATTTCTTCATTTCCACAACGATGCCATCCTCACAGAATTTTCTAAAAAATGAATAAAATATCCTGTTTATAACCACCATTTTTTGCTGACCTATTTTTAAAAAAAAAATGATACTTTTCCCAGATTTTCTTGCACAATAATGTTATCGGATACCAGTTACATACTGTTGCCATATTTCAGGTGAATAGATTCATAATACATAGAGTAAATTAAAATTGATCAGAGGCTATTTGCAACGGTAGTATGTATAATGCGTGTGGTGGATCCTTATTTTTATAGGGTGGTGTGATTATCTCGTCAACAGAACCGTTTGAGCTATAATGTCATAATGTTGGGATTTATATAAAAACACTTTCATCACCTGTAATTCATACAATATAAATGAAAAAGGTGTGCTAAATATCCTCCATAATAAAATGGAATGGCCCTTTTTAAGATGGCGATATGTCTAGCTGACTGATTTGATTGATTTTGGTTGTCACTTTATCCACCTATTATCGTCCACCAACTAGCTTATTTTTATGGATTTACATGCCTATGCAGATTTATTTGTTGTTAATAGTTCTGATCTAGCATATTAAAAAAAAATCAATGATGCTGTATTGGGGTAGGCCTGGAGAGGTTAATAATCAAAAGAACAGAAATTATATTCGAATTAAAATAAATTATGAGAATAAAAAAGTGAGCAAGACTATCAAATAAAACTAATTAGTGAGAGGAAATTATTCAAATTATTAATAATTTTTCAGCTATAAAACATTCTAAAATTAATGTTCTTCACAACCCATCTACCTCCCAACATTATAATAGGCCCCACTATAGCTTCAGGTGTAATATTGAATCCAAACATTTTACCTGATAATAGCTTCAACTCCTAGTATAGAGTATGGAAAACAAGTTGAAATGGGGGCAAGATGGAAGACAGTCATTGTCTCTCAAGCCCAAATTATGATCCGATGACCAATTTCACTTAGGCCGGTTTGGCTGGATAAAATTGGGGCTGACGAGTCCTAATTCCGTCACGCCTACCGACGCTCATTCGACCACTCTCAATCTAGACACCGAAGCGGACACACGCCTCAGCCCGCAAGCGCCGAACTAGGCGACGTGGCTGAGGCCATCACCCTTGTCCCGAGCGATGTGCAAAGTGAATTGACTACAATAAACCAAGAAGTAAAGTACATGGAGTTCAATTGATGTTTTATCACTTACCGCCGACCATGCTGGACTTTAGAGTTTGAGGATGATTGGGATTAGAGGCCGACCCAACATGGCTGCCGCCCGCGCCAAGCCTCAATAAGAACACCTAGCGAATATGGGTGGTGTAATTCTGTAAAATGCAGTGACATCACCGGCTACCATTTGCACAAAGTTATATAAGACCCCCTCCTCCATACTTCATTGTTCTAGCGAGCTCGGTGACAACAATGGAGGTCAAGGTTATTGAGTTTCACGGAATACAGGACCCGATTTTGCATAAAATACAAACACATGCACATTGTCTTGTAGAGACAGTGTAAGGTATGCCACCTGGTGAGTATCCTGACAGTAAGAATGTGGCCACCTGGTGATTGGTATGGCACAACATTACTAATAATTATGTTGTGATTGTAAGACCCGAAAAGAATTCATAAACAGTGGTTGTCTCGGAAACATGTCCCCATCACATGGTGTCAGGATAAACTCAGAAAACGTCCAAATATAGTAGTAATAATTGCTACAAAGTAATTCAATTTGGTAATATATGGTATATAATTACCCGTGAATCAGTCTAAACCACCGACAGTACGTGTTGGTATACACTGGTAATGTTGTCGAAAATAGTGAAAAATCAAGAAAACATTTGAACTATTTTGCTAACATCAGGAGTGAACATGGAGGTTTATTTCATGGAGGTTTACCGATTAATGAATAGATACAGATAGGCCTATTAGTCCAGGATCTGCCCTATAGGCCCGTAAAAATTTTGAGGGCGAGAGACTTTCTCGTTTTAATCGTGATTTACTCAACCTGGACATCAATCCTTCAGGAGGTGATTTTTAAAAATCGGTGGCATAACGCCGCTAGAGCCTAAAATCCAAAATGGCTGCTAATTTCTCATTCAATTCTTACTCAATTTCCATGTAATTTTGTAAGCCCTCTTTGCAAGTACTCTGGCGCTTGCCCTGAAAATTTCGTGAAATTTAATGGAGTATTTCAAAAGTTAGACCATTTGACATGTAGTGGAATTTCGAGATTAAAGCCGATTGAAGTCAATGGGTTTATAGAGAAGCGTCATAATTAGCAATTTACTACTAGAGGAGCTAGAGGGAATTAAAAAAAATCGTGGCAAGTTTTTAAAATTTGGCATGGTGCTGGGTATGGGCAGTGTGGGTGTTTTCAAAATCCATCGCAAACAAAATGGGCGTGACCTATGGTGAGCTATAGAGGTCAAATTCAAAATGGCCGCCAGAACGACCAGGAAAAAGAATAACTGTAATATCTCACCTCGTTTTTAAAGTATAATATTATTTAACACCACTTTTTGTATGTTTTGCGGCATGATAAAATCTTTTGGGGTCATTTCAAGGATATGGATTTTTTTGAGGTCAAAGGTCATGTTCAAGGTCAATTATGAGTTTAATTAACTACCATATACTCTAATAGAATAAAAAACCTGTCTGGAAACAAATTTTCAGTTTTTAAAATTTGTTATTGTCTTGGGTATGGACAATGTGTTTCCAAAATACATAACAAAAAAATGGGTAGGCCCCCTATGACCTCTATGACTATTGACCTCTGAGGGAAATATAAAGGACCGCCAAAATGGCCGTCAAAATTAATAAATGTATTATCTTAGCTCTTGTTTAAAGCAGAGCATTATCATGAATATGTAATACCATTCTTACTATGTTTTACGGCATTGCAAATATATTCTCGGGATAATTTTGGGGCGGGGGCCCTAGGGTAGTGGTTAGCACCGCTGCCTTTCACGCTAGAGTTCGGGGTTTGGCTCCCGGTCGCGGCGGTTTGAAAGAAAATGTTTCTTCCCCATCCACGTATTAAACTTAGTATTGTGGGGAGCCTCCGTGACCGAGAGGTAGCGTGCTCGGCCTCAGACCGCCAGGGCTTGAATTTCGAATCCTGTGACTGGAGGACAGTGTCATCCCATTCATCTCACCATCCTCAGGAGGTTCTCCTGGCCCAGTTTAGCCTATATGTGCACAAAGGTGGCCTAATGCCCGATTCATTTCATTTTCGGGATAATTTTAATGCTTCCTATATTTTTTTGAGGTGAGAGGTAAAAATAGCAAAAATCCAAGATGGCCGCCAGCGGCCATTTCGAGAAAAATAGATTTTTAACTAATATTCCGATAATCAGGTGAAATATGTCATTTTTGACTAATTTTGCGATGCACAACTCATTTATGGGCCTAAAATTACAATTCCACACTTCTGTGACCTTCAAATACAACATGAAGGTCAAAGAGAACGACCAGCGGCCACAGTGGAAAGCCAGTTTTTTACTAATTGCGTAATAGCTACGTGATATGTTATTTCTGGCTAACTTGATGACTCGAAATCCATTTATGATATCGATAATGTCATTATAGCCACCAGTGACCCTGAAAACCTTATTATATGACCTTAATACAACCCATCAAAGTGAAAAATGAACACCAGCGCGGGTAAACTTGAGAATACAACCTTATTAACAGTGGTTCAATAGTTGCATGTAGTATGTCATTGGTGATTGATTACCAGTAGCATCAAAATAATGAAAGCCTTTGAAGCGACATTTGCATTATTCTTATTTGCTTAACTCAATATATTGAGTTCACAACTCGATATATTGAGTTAAGAGCTCGATATATTGAGTTAAGAACTCGATATATTGAGTTAAGAACTCGGTATACTGAGATAAGAACTTAGTTGACAACTTAATATATCGTCCCCTCAGAATAGAAACCACCTAAAGGGGGAGGATATCGGGTTGTCAACTCTATATTGAGTTTAAAACTCGATATATTGAGTCATTAACTCAATATATTGAGTTCAGAACTCAATATATTGAGATAAGAACTCGATATATAGAATTCACAATTCGATATATTGAGTTGTCAACTCAATATATTGAATTGACAACTCAATATGAATTGGGTTCGCAACTCGATATATTAAGTTTATAATTCGATATATTGAGTTAAGAAGTCGATATATTGAGCTAAGAAGTTGATATATTGAGTTAGGAACTCGATACATTGATATATATATATATATATTGAGTTCATAACTCGATATATTGAGTTCAATATATGAGATAAGAAGTCGATATATTGAGCTAAGAACTCGATATATTGAGTTATCAACTCGATATTTGGAGATATAAACTCAATATTATATCGTGTTGTCAACTCAATATATCGAGTTGTAAACTCGATATATTCAGTTAGGAACACAAAATATCGACTTTTAAACTCAATATATCGACTATTAAACTCAATAATTATATCGACAGATTCTGGTCTGGTATTTTGACATGGTTATAATATTGGCTAACCCGTTGGGGATCATTCCCGGATATATTTGGGATTTGTGACTGTTCCCCCAGGACCAGTCCCAGATATGCTCGGGATTGATTACATATATATCGGTTTCTTAACTCGATATATAAATATATTGAGTGATTAAATCAATCTGTCGAGTTTTTATTTCATTATATAGAGTTATTAACTCAATATATCAAGTTGTAAACTGAATATATCGAGTTCTGAACCAAATATATTGAGTTAAACAATAAGAAAAAAAGAATGTGAATGTCGCTTCTGGGGCTACTTCAAAAACGAGCTGAGATATTACATTTATTTGCTTTTATGGTCGTTTTGGTGGCCATTTTGAATTTGACCTCTAGAGGTCACCAGAGGACACGCCCATTTTTTTAGATGGATTTTGGAAACGCAATGCCCATACCTAACACCATACCAAATTTAAAAAAACTTGTCACCAAGTGCACGATTGTTTCACCAAATATTAGCGTATTCCTCCCCTGCTATATATAGTGCATTCATTTTCATAATTTGTTGTGAACACTTTTTTTCAAAAGAATCCTATTAACAGCCCTGTAAAATTATATAGCGTATTTCAAAAGTTGGACCATTTGTCATTTTGACATGTAGTAAATCTACAAACCCATTAAACTAATTGTATAATTTTATTACATGTCAAATGGTCCAACTTTTGAAATATTCAATATAGTTTTGCGAAATTTTTACCACTGTTAGCAGATGACCTTTGCAAAATTTAAAGAAAATCGATTCAGAATTGACTGAGAAATCGGCGAAAATCATACAATCCCGGCTAATTATGACTTTGGGTATAATGAACAATGTCATAAGATACGCGCTTGGAAAATGATCTTTTTAAGTGGATAATGGACGCTTTCTTGGATTTTCACGCCGGGTAGCACTCCAAAATGAAATAAAACCTTTAAAATGAGTTTCTAGGACAAAATCGTGTATAAAGTTGGCATCACACATATTCCCAGGTCAATTAGTTCAAAAGTTATATACGTTGAAATAAAAGTCACTTAAAGTCTGTCACTTTTGCGTTGCATGTTTTTTGCTAATTGCTCACGCAATTATCATCCGATTATCATGAAATTTGGCAGGCATTATTTTTTAATCTAACCTAACGGCAGCTATCCTGAACATTTCAAGAAAAAATAGTATGTAGTTTAAAAGTTAGACCATTTGACATGTAATAAATTGCGAATTATGACGCTCCTCTATAAACCCATTGACTTCATTTGGCTTTAATCCTGAAATTCCACTACATAACAAATGGTGTAACTTTTGAAATACCTCCTTAACTTCCACAAAATTTCAGGGCAAGTGCCGGCGTACCTACAAAGAGGGATTGCAAAATTACATGGCTATTAAGTGAAAATTGACTGAGAAATTAGCGAAAAATAGCGCTGGTGTTAGTTGACTGCAACTATAAGGCTGGTGGTGGCCATTTTGGATTTTAGGCACTAGCGACGTTATGCCACCGATTCTGAAGTATTGTTGTCCGGGGTGACTAAATTACGAAACCAACGAAAAACTCTCTCGCCCTCGAATTTTTTACGGGCCTTTGAGGGTGAGCCAGGACTATATACAAGGGCGACTAAGTAAAGGACGTGGTACACTAGGGCCGTATATAGACTCAGACTAAGGAGGGGGGGGGGGGGGGTTACAAAATGACCAAGTGGCACAGCGCAGCCGGGCCCTATCCTAGGGGGGTCTGGGGTCATGCCCCCCCCCCCAGGAAAATTTGAAAAAAATAAGGCTCTAAATGGTGCATTCTGGTGCAACACTACAGGTGAAAATAGTCTTGTTTTATTGCAATGTTTATCACGTTTTCTTTTCAGAGCGATTTTAGAGCTTTGAACTTTTAATTTGCTACACCAGCAGCACCTCCTATGTGGAGTATCAGGCTGGGGGGGGGGGGGTGAAGACTCTTGAACGCTGCCACAGTTTTTGATTCTATGGCAGCTGCCAGAAGAGAATTCCAATCAGTGATAGTTCGATGCCAAAAATAATTTTGTCCCAGTGTGGTGTTAGCTCTAAGATGTGTATAGGCCTGATTGTGCCCACCACGTGTTCTTTTGTCAGCTGGGATCAAACGGTCATTGATTGGAATTTCGACCAACTCATTACAAATTTTGAACATGCTTAAAAGTCTACAACTTTTACGTCTTGTTTTTAAGTCAGTCCAGCCCACGCTCTGAATGAGACATGTGGCTGTTTGCCTATAATTTTGGGAGACACATCTTGCTGCTGATCTTTAAAGTTTTTCCAATTTATCAATATCAAACTACTGAAGAGTATTCTCAGGATGATCTGACCAGGGAGAAAATAGGCCATCTCCCTTAGTTTAAGGGACATGCCTTCAGGTTCCTCTGAAGGAAGCCCAGAGTAGAATTAGCTTTACTTGTAATTTTGTTAGTGTGGGCCTCCTATTCCAGGGTTTCGCTAAGGCAAACACCAAGATATGGTGTTGATGAAACGTTTGCTAGTGCTTCGCTTTTAAGGGTGTACTCAAATTCATGTGAGGGATATTGGCCTGTAGTTTGCCGGAGAGTGCTGAACCCCTATTTTTAAGACTGGGGCAACATTGGACTCTACCCAGTCATCTGGTAATTTGCCCGTATGCAGGGATTGATCGAAAATAATTTTAAGAAAGGGAGATATTCGTTGGCAGCATTCTTCAGAATCAAATTCGGGAGTTCGTCCGGTCCGGATGCCTTTTTGCCGTTTCAACCCTCAAGTAATTTAGTTACACCTTGAACAGTAATCTCGAATTTAGGCATTTCAGTATTTGGTGGTCCTGGTAATTTAGGTATATTTGTGGTGTCTTCGAGGTAAAAACTGAGCAAAATTGGTTGTTTAGTATTTCGGCCTTACGTCTGCTATGTGAATGCAGTCTCGGTTCAGTAACCTCCACTGCGCTGCGCTGAAGGGAATGGACCTGGTGCCATCGGCACTCTATGGCATTTCAGAGTCCCAACAGAATCTATTTATTGAAACATACCAGAATGACCTCCCATCTCCAATGACAACTGAGGCAGAGCTTGCTTGCTGGCGAGAAAAATGGCAACAACAACCTCCACTAACTCGTCTGCCTAGCACCATCCCAGAAACACAGCAGAGCGCGCTTTCAGTGGCTTAAATCGGTTGAAGATTTATTTAAGGTGCAGCATGGGTGGTGATCGGTTGGGTGGTTTGAGTCTTATGCTTATCCACTGTGACATTCCCATTATTGTGGAAACTATCATAGACCCATTTGCAGCCAAGTATCAGACCCGTATAGCCATGGTAAATCCTACTGGCAGACTAAGGCCCATTATCAGTTGCAATAAATAGATGGAAACCCTCATCAATGTCTTGATGTTATGCTTACAGTGTTTTTCCAGGTGTTTTCCTAAGCATAGAAGCCCCATTCCTCCATTATCATTAAAAAAAATAATGGATATCCAGGAGGGTTACAGACACCCAAACTCCCCCCTGGATACTGCCCTGGTACATGAATGAACAGGTCCAGTGGCCAGGAGTAATATGTGTGAAGCGCACAGAGCATTGTATGTGCGCTATATAAAAACTCACCATTATTATTATTAAAATATGTCATATTGTTGCACGTTGCTGGTGAAGAAGCCAGATTGCTCTTCAACCCACGTTCGACTTTAAAGAAGGAGAACAAGAAAAACTAGATTTTTTGATGAGTAAGTTTGAAAAATTTTGTGAACCAAGAAAAAAAATAACTTATTTAAGACATCAATTCTTCACTCGAGGTCAAGGTAGGCTACTACTGATAATAAAATCAACCTAAAATCGGTAATTTTGTGAAATTAAAGATTCACTGATAAGACAGGTAATAATAAAACTGTTATTTTCAAAGTAGACACCGGTGTACATTGCAATATGCTAAGCAAAGAAACATTTTATATTGTGAAAACTGATCAAACATTGAAACAAAGCAGCGGTAACCATGTGTCATAATAAAGTGAAACCATTTGGTTGTGTTGATTTTTCTTGCCAGTATAAATATGAACAAGACATGTCAATTTTTATGTATTACCTGGTAAAGTAATCACTATACTTGGTCAGAAAGATCTAATCAAAATGAACATGATCAAAAGAGTACATTCAGTGAGTGATGTAGGAAATTATAACCGATTTGTTATCGAAAAACGAAACGAGCCTACTGATTGTCATCATATCATGGTTATAAAACCAAACAATATATAGTCAGAATATGTTTGTAATTGGAAGATTTGAATGCAGCGACCAAAAGAGAACATTATCCTGTGGACACTATTGAAGAAGTGACTTGTAGCGGACATGCCGTCTACGAAATATTTTACAGTTCTAGACGCAAGTAGCAGATACAGTGCAACCTGTAGATACCGGACCCTGTACAAACCGGAATCCTGTCTATACCGTAATAATTATTTGGTCCCGAATTAATTACACTCAAAACAATACTAATTAACCCTCTCCAAACCGGAACTTGTCTACTCAGAATACCGGACTCAATATTTTACCCAAATGCATAAATTGTATTGTATTTCACCTGTCCAAACCGGAATCGATTTTTTTTAGAATTTTTAAAAATCGCATGCGGTGCACTAAGGGTTAAACAGGAGGCGGCAAGGTGACGTAATGTTCATCCTGCTTGTTATCTGGTTATGCAATGGGGAAGGTGCGAAGTTAGTGCTGGTAAAACCTTCTTCCCGTTAGAGGAACTATTATAGCGCCTTTACTTTGAGATTAGTAAGATATGTTAACAACATAGGCCTACCGGTAATAGAATTATAAAATAATCGGTTAGTAAAATATTGTAACAAAATCTTTGACTAATAAAATATTAAAAGGTCGTATCAATTCATAAACATATCAGTGCATTGAACAATAATTCTCACATACATTAGACTGTGTTTTGTGATAAATTTATACTGTTTGTGATATTTAATGGCCCAATAAATAACTAACTAACGGTAGGTAAAATATAAAAACAATGATTTATTCTTTCGTCGCTCGATTATTCCTATATTATTTTTTACTCTTAGTCAAGGCATTAATTGTATTAAATGACATAATTATACAGTATCGGAGCATTTAGTCCAGCGTCATACATTCCAGAAAATATATAAAAGTTACCAAACAAACGAGTGTTGTCGTCATGAAATAGTTAAAAAAATAAAACCGCTGAAATATGATTAACCCCGTAGCGGAAGCACAACTTCTCCTACCGCTTTGATAAATAAACGGACTGATGTTGCTGTTAACAAATATGCTCCTGTTTGAAATGTGTGACCGACGATTACAAGAATGTAATGTTATTTTAGATTAGGCGCCAAAAAATCAACGTTTATAAAATGAGTAATGCGCTACATGTGTGAAATATGTGAGACACAATTAATTTTAATATAATAAAACAACTTTAAAAAATTGTATGTTTTATTATATCAATTTATTTGCATACATCCACCTATCATTTGTAGACTTACCGACGACACATCCTGAATTATAACCCTCATGTCAATTGTACAAGTTATCGTTGTTTGTTCCTCTCCGAAAGCAAACACCCTCTCCAAACCGGAACCTGTCCAAACCGGAATAAAAGTTTGTCCCCAAGGCATTCCGGTATGGACAGGTTTTACTGTATTTGCAAAAACCTGTGAGTGACAATATACAATAGCTCACGGCTGCTTACTTCTCATACGGTTTTTGGGAGGTACCGATTTAAACGTTTACCATTTGGTAATCTTCAGCTTCGGAAGTTTTTCAATACCAAATGAGTCAGAAATTTGATGAGCTTGAAGGAGTCAGCATAATTGTCGATGTGGGCTGCCCCAAAGACGAACATAATAAACGATTGATTATAGTTCTGGACGTTACACGAAGCTTTAACATGAAACTCAACCGAAAAAAATGGCATGTTGGTCTCTCAGAAATTCCATATGTTGTACATATATTGTATCTGATCAAGAATTGAAAGTCGATCCGAAGAAAATAAAAGATATTCTGAATATGCCGGCACCAGAATATAAAGCAGCAAATAGATGTATTACACCTGATCGTAGCTTTATTTGTTAAAAAATCATATCTGACTTTTAAATTTTTATTTTCACCTTGAATTATGGCAAAATATAAGCGGAATAACGTCCGCTGCTTAATTATTTCCACTTGATCAAACTATCATTCAAGTACATAATTCTACTATAAAATGCAGTGGGGGGGGGGGGGGGCTCATTTTGTGCAGTTAACCTGTAAACTAGATGGCCCAATGGTAAGACAACATTTGGTTCAACATCTTGATCTTTCGATGAAGATAAGTCCGCAGTGTCGCTCGTACTCAGCATACACAAGACACTCAACTAAAATTGATTCAATGTTGGCCCATCGTCTCCGGCTCTGAGCCAGCACTGGTTAAGCGACTCGTGTTTGCAGGGATATACGTGTGATTCCAGCAAACACGATACATTGACCCAATGCTGGGCTAATGCTGTCACACCGTCCACGACGCTTGTAATGTCTCGTGTTTGCTTGTATGTGGAGACATATAATTTAAATGTACAGCCCGATCATTGTTGTGTACCCTAGGGAGCTTGTATAATTAATTAATCAATCAATCAAACCCACTGCATCCCCCAGTGCGGGAAACCGCTTACTCTCGTCGCGCTGAACCGTGTCTGGCCGCCGCTACCAGTCTGCCAAACTGTCACGGTTTTTACCCGGATCAGAAGTTATCAAAGGGCGGAGAAATCAGTCAGGCATTATATCGACTTCGCGGATACAACCGTGAATTAAAGAGAATTGAAGGAGTTGTTGTATCTCTATCGAAATATAGTACACACCGCGCTGCAATAAAAAAGATGAACAAGACTTAGAGCGACCCCCAGCAGACACAATACGTTGAATCAATGTTGGTTTAACGTTGTTCCAGCGGCGTAGACGGTGGGCCAATGGCAGACCAGCATTGATTCAATGTCTTATGTCTGCTGGGTGGTTACCTTACATGTGAGCTGTTCCTGCAGTTTGACTTCGCGTGGCACTGCCCAGCGAACACTGGGCATTCACCCAATGCTGTTTCAATGTTGGTCCACCGTCTTCGACGCTGGACCAACATTGAAACAGCATTGGATGAATGCCCCGTGTTGGCTGGGTGGGATCCAGCAAACACAAGACGTTGAACCAATGTTGATTTGATGCTGGGCCAACGTCGTGGACGGATGTCTTATCACCGCTTACCTGGTAAATTAATTACCTTCGCCATGAACAGATGAAGGTTATGTTATCGGTCGTGTTGGTCGTCGAATTACTTGCCAGTGAGGGTCGCGGGCAAAGGAACAAACGACTAAATTTATTTTGGGGATGATCCGGATTACGATTCGGATCCAGGACACGGGTTGCGATCCGGATTGTACGGATTTGCATGGAACTTTTACCAGAGGTTCGTCTCGGGCCAAAGAAAAATCCATTGCTTTCGGCGGAGGTTCAAGTCTCTGACTTATTGTCTAGTTATTTGAAACAAAATGTGGTGTTTATATTAAAGGGGTAGGTATAGGCCTACTTGGGGGGCCGGCGATCGATATATGCTCGCCCCAAAGGCTCAATATATTTTATAATTTCAACACTTTGAATGATATTTTAAGCAAGGAAGTGGTTGAATTTGTGCTGGATATAAAACAATATGAAGAAAGAATATCCCGTGCGATGTATTAAGCATCATAGACCCTTATGTTTAGGGACCTACGTGCAGCTCCTCTTTAAGGAATTATACAAATTTTCTTCTACGCGCCAGTGTAGTTGCATGTCGATAGTTAATGTTCTTTTTTTCAATGAGCCTGATGACCCGTATGGCGTTTTGTGTGGTCTTTATGATGACGCGCAACCTTTTAGTTCCTCACCTCAACCTGGGACTGGTTGCTGTTTATTTTATAAAAGTGGAAATCTTGCAGAGACCGACAACGGAACTGATACGTAAGCCCCGACAATGTGTTTTATTCGATTTAAACTTATTAATAACCAACACTTTCATTCACCCTGTCTAATCACAAGAGCGACGTTCTGAATCAGATATATTTTCGATATACTGTAATATAATATATTCAGAGGATATTATGATTCAGAACGTCGCTCTTGTGATCAGACAGAATGCTGCTGTATCGTACATGTTGTTCGCAGTTAGTGATAACATAGCCACAATGTGACTGTTAGGGGGCAACCATTCAATCTCAAGGGGGGGGGGGTGGTTGTTGCGGACAAAATAAGCACCTCACGCCTGCTCGGCGCACGCTGAAAATTTCAAAAAAAAATACATGTTTATATAGAACAGTTATTGAAGTAAATTATCTATTTCATGCAGGGTCTGCCCAAAATTATTCATTTTAAAAATACCCCAGCCAACCCCCTGGAGATTGAATGGTGCCCCCCCCCCCTTATGCAAGTTATTTCTTGCCGTGTCGTCCTCTCCGAGGCCGTGGATGGATGTATTTGCTTTACCCGAAAAATCCAACATTGCGGTGACTGAGAACGATCTCGACCCCACGGTCCGAAAAATGTCCATAACTTTTTAAATGCCTGTGCGACCTCTGAGCTGAGCATACGGGCATGGAACTGAAATGTCACTAATTCTAAGAAAAAAAAAATTGACATGATTTACCGTGTAGGGACCCGTCTTGTGCTTAAAACACTATATTATTTGCTTTGTCCAACCACTACCTTCTAAGCCGGAAATGGAGAGTTATAATTGTTGATGAAGTACAGACCAATTATCATGGCAGGCCTATGATGCTATAATCAGTCAAATGTGACCGAGCTGTTGATAGTGAGGATCTTCATTATGGTCGGATGTGTTTTAAGCCAGTTAAAACCCTCGGAGCTCTACATTCATAGCTGTGGAAAAGGCCTCGGCCTTTTTCACCGCTGAGAATGTAGAGCTACTTGGGTTTTATCACATACATAAACAACCCGGGTGAACGAACACGCATTCCGATTGTAGAAGTTCAGAAGTGTGAAAAATAAACTTAAAAGTGGTGCCGCTTCGACAACTAATTTCACGTTTCTGTGGTGAATTTCTCCACCAATACTGCAGCGATTTCCACGCGGTTTTTTTTCATAAGATCATTAAATCAAGAAAAAATATAACATCTTATTAGGCCAACAACTTTGCTCCTTGATGTTAGGATTAGAACAGCAGTTCTAGTCAGTGAAATAATAATTATTCACTACCCTGACATTGTCCTCATAGATGACATATACCATATATCCAGGCCTTCAGAAATACATTTATTAGCGTCGCAAATATAGCGCTGTCTCTTTTTTTAATGATCGTCTTTAACCCTTTCAAGCCTGAGTTTACCACTGTCATCTTCATCCACTACAAGCCGTGAATTGCTGTCGCAATTCTCGACTTGTAGTGGATGAATTTGACTTGAAGTGGGTGACAAAAGAAAAAAAATACTGTTATTTTTAAAACTGTTCCATGAATTTTTCTGTTCTAAAACCACCAGGTTTTAGGAAAATGGGCCATTATTCAGAGATGCGAAATGATGCTTTAATACATCGTGGGGGCTTAAAGGGTTAATCGACCACTCTTCAAACCCCATCTTTACAATTAAAGATTTCAACCTAAAGATCATTAGTGAAACGTCAAAACTTAAATTATGTCTCGTGAAACGATCAGCTTCTTATTTCAGGAGAAATCTTTATTTAAAGTGTTGTGTGCTCAGTAAAGATCATTTTGGGCCTGCAGATCGTATTAGTGAAACGCCACCCAGGCAACCAATTTGATCAGCGTCATTCTGTAAGCCAGTCATCAACATTTAAAACACGTATATTTGCCTAGTCACCGTCCTTACGCGTACGATTTTGAAAATCTTCACCAGAGGGCACATTGCCTAAGTCATTTTTTTGTGAGGCTATGTCGGAAACTGATTATATTTTATATAAAATTAGAAATAAATATTCGTACACCAAAAAACATCATGCACGTGGAAAGGCCAATCCCCGTCCTCCTCTCTAAAATAGCCTAAACTGATATCCAATGATTCAAATGATACAAATTATTATTTCAATAAAGACCAAAAGAATAGACGCAGAAAATGTATAAACAATTATTTTGAACTAAAACAAGATATACATAATTATAAATTGCTGGCTATCAAATCACTATCAAGGGCTTTAACGTGGATATATAATATCTTATTCATATTAAATACGAAATGTACAACAAAACATTCTCTGGAGCCATTTTTCAAAAGTGATTCTGACCACTGAATAAGTGATCACAGCCACTTTAAACGTTATCTCAGCCACTACAAAATGATATTGGCCAATGAAGAAGTGACCAAAGCCTCTTTAACTGTTTAAAGGTTATATCAGCCATTACAAAGGTGATCTTGGCCACAAATAAACTGGTGTCAGCCACTGAAAAAAATATCTAAGCCGCTACAAAGTGATCTTGACCACCGAAGAAGTGATCACAGCCTCTTTGAAAGTTATCTCAGCTACAACAATTTAATGTCAGCCCGTAAAAAGTGATCTCGGCCACTGCAAGAGTGATCTTGATCACCAAAGGAGCTATCACAGTCACTATAAAAGTCATCTCAGCCACCACAGATGTGATCTTGGCCACAAACAAACTGATCTTGGCCACTGAAGAACTGATCCCAGCCACTTTAAAGTTGATCTCAGCCGCTACAAAAGAGATCTTGGCCACTAACAATCTCATGTCAGTCCCTAACAAAGTGATGTCAGTCACTACAAGAGTAATCTTGATCACTAAAGAAGCCATCACAGTCACTTTAAAAGGCATCTCAGCCATCACAAAAGAACTTAGCCATAAACAAGATTATCTTGTCCACTGAAGAAGTGATCACAGTAGCTTTGTAGTGGCTGAGATAACTTTTAAAATGGCTGTGATCACTTCCTCATTTGTCAAAATCTCTTGGGATTGAGATCACTTCTAAAATGATTGCAATCGCTTCCTTAGTGGTCAAGATCACGAGGTAAAGTGGCTGTCATCACCTCTTCAGTGGCCACGATCAGTT
Source organism: Flabesymbios commensalis (assembly GCA_964017125.1). Classification (NCBI taxonomy): domain Eukaryota; kingdom Metazoa; phylum Annelida; class Polychaeta; order Terebellida; family Flabelligeridae; genus Flabesymbios; species Flabesymbios commensalis. The sequence continues at coordinate 80,454,095 of OZ024905.1, forward strand.
TTGTAACGGCTGAAATAACTTACAAAATTAACATGAGCGAGAAGTCATGCTAGTACTCCCTAAACGTTGTAAATTGTTCAAATGGAGGGATAAAATACAAACTTGGCGATTGTTGTATATTTCGTATTTAACAGAAATAAAATAGTATGCATCCAAGTTAAAGTCCTTGATAGTAACTTTCAACTGATATCAAATATGTTGGTACATTTTTTAAATTTTGGTACTCATTTGGGCAGAAAATGTGAAACACTGTCAATTTTCCCGAGCCGGAAGAAAAGTGCGCAAATTTTATGTCCAAACAAAAAAGTGTGTAATATGTTAAAATATTAGTTTTTATTCTAAGTAGGTTTATTTTAAGTCAACAATAGTTCTAGAACATGTTTGAATTAAAATAAAGTTTGAGCCTCTAGGCGAACCCTTATTTATTAAACCCAAGTCGTTCCATGACCAATGGAAAATGAACAGCGTTTGTACTTTCTTAATGGACAGGCTGAGAAATGCGTGTCCTATCTCTACGATAACGCCACCTGGTGAGTCGAGCTAGTTAACATTATTCACCAGATGGCAGGTCAGCTGTTAAGAGTTTCCATACAGACCAGACGTGGCTGTGGGTAAAGGTGTCACCCGGAAGGGGAATTTAGCCACTAGGCCCTATTATTTTCACATGGCTGAACTACTCATAGCCGTGTCGTCCTCTCCGAGGCCGTGGATTGATGTATTTGCTTTACCCGAAAAAATTCAAATTGGCGGTGACAGGGAGCGATCTCGACCTCAAGGTCCGTAATGTCCATAACTTTTTAATGACTGTGCGACCTTATCTCTGCGGGCTTGGAACTGAAATGTTGCTGATTCTAAAAAAAAATGTTCGACCTTATTATTCCCCAATATATTCAGATATGACTGTCCAAAGAAATGTTCCACGATTTTTTGCGCTGTCAATCTGTGGCTGAACCACTGGGGCTAGACTACTACCAGAATCAACCTGTAGATTTGTTGCGCTGCTTTACTGAAACATGGCCAAAAATGCACATGACATATGTGCGATTTTAGTCCGATTTTGAGAAATCGAGCGCTTACACATTTTCACCCACTGAGTAGTCAAATTTTGAGCTATATCAATATATTTAATACAGGCTTTCACATGGATGTAAAATATTTTTGGTCCAATCATTGACAAATGCACAATAGAGCTTTAAGTTGTAATTTTAACCATTACTGGGATCTTTTTTCATACTTTTTCAGCAAATAGTCAAAAAAAATTTCTAGCAGCTGATTTTTGTATAGTATACATGTTTAGTTTTGATTCAAACATGTTCAGAACTTTTGTTGACTTGAAATAAACCCATTTGGAATAAATATAATGAGTTATGTGAACATATTACATGCTTTTTTGAATGGACGTAAAATTTGAGTGTTTTTCTTTGTGTTCAGGAAAATTTTATGTATCTCACAGTTTTTCCCAATGAGTAGTCAAATTTTGAGCTATATCAATATATTTGATAACAATAGAATGCTAACGGCACAGGCCACAGATGTGAAATATTTTGTGTCTAATCTTTGACAAATGAACAAGAGAGCTTTAAGTTGATATATTAAGCCCTAATATTACATATACATATATATTACATATTACATATATTTTTTTCAAATGGGTGAAAAATACTCATAATTAATTTAGACCATGTACAAGGTCTCACCACACAAATTCATTCGCGCATATCATTATAAAGTTTAAGAATAAGAAAGTTAGTCTCTTTTTAAAAAATGCGGCTTTTTGCAGCAGCCTCGGTGGCAAATATTACAGATATATCATTTTGCTACCAATTTAAATCGATCTGTGATGATTTGGTGTAGCAAAAGCATCGAAATGATGAAAGATAGATCCAACAGGAAGTCCTTGCGCTGGCTGTTACAAGGCTCTTCAAAAAAACAAGGTCACTTTTTTTCTAGGTCGATCAGAGGAGAGTGGGACAAGAGGTTATTATGGGCTCCAATAAAAAATTATGTCAGTTAAACATGCCTTTTTTATTGTTTAGATTGAAAGAGAACAGACTGGTGGTTAAAATGATATATAGGTTTATTTACATTTCTCCACTCAAAGAGTGCTGGGAGGCCTGAGTGTATGGGTCATATTACATGTAAGTCTATGGGACGGGTATTTGGTGTAGTGAGACGACAAGCCGCTATCCAAAATGGCCGACAAAATTAAAAATGGCCGAAAAAAATTAAAAGGGCCGATTTATCAAAAGTGATGCTAAAATACATTCGAATCACGTAAAATCCCCTATTACCGCTCAGTCAGGCTTTTTATTCTGACTTTACAAACGGTGAGGTCATAGTGCTTAGCCTACATTTGTTAATTAAACTTTGTCATTAGCGCTCAAAATTATGTTATTTGATTTGTTGCAAAAACAATCAAATAACTTTTTAGTTGTGATCAGCGCTCGAAGGGTTAACAGGTGATTACAAAATCGAATAATGAAAATAGATTATTTGATCACATGTGTTTTTTTAAATATGTCGCCATTCACGAAGAATCTGATTTTTTAGACAAAGACAGTTTAAATATCCAACCAGACCTGGTATATTATTCTCTGATCAGCAGCTGCTGCTAACGGCGGCGAACGCAAAACACTGACCCACAATGTTGGTCTGATGCTGGTCCAGCGTCTACGACGCTGGCCCAGCATCAGATCAACATTGGGGCAGCGTCTCGTGCTCGCACTGGGAGGAGGCGTCAAGGTGACCGCGCTTACCGTGGAGGGTCACGCGATAATATACTTGACATGTGTTTTTTTATCGTGCAGACTCGCATGCTGTAATTGTTTTTTTTTCCCCGATGTACCATCCCCTTCCTCAACACAAAACACGTGGTGAAAATTTTATGAGTTTGCGTATTATCAGAATCCCAGCAAACACAAAACATTAAACTTGTATAACATTTATACAATGTTGGACCAACGTAGCATAAATTTAGCTACAAACTATTTCCTTTTGGGTGTACACGGCAGCAAATTACCTTTGTGGTTATTGTTTGGAAAATCCAAAATGAGGGACTTTCGGATAGCACTTTATAAAGGGTTAAATGTTTCGATGTGGACTGCGATATTATTAAACACTCTCGTTTGTCTAAAAACTGTTTTATCAGCACTATCAACTCTTACACCGCCGAAATATGAGACCAAATGTATTTTTCAATTTGAAATCATCATAAATGTCTTAGTTAGCTCTTTCCGCTTTATTTGAATATCTATGCTATGGTCTACATACATCATACAGTGCGGGGGTCGACTGTGATTATTAACTTTTGTCCTTCATACAACAGAGACAAAAAAGAGTCTAGGGAGCAGATTAGTGATATTTCTCTCCCATAAAGGCATTGATAAAGGACATTATCAATATCTCCATTGGCCACTGAGAATCTTACAAATTAAAAAAGTTAGGATGTTCTTTTCTAGTGGAATTGAGAGAAAAATAATCCTAATTTTAAGATTCTTAGTGGGATGGGTGCTGACCTGTTGAAAAAAACAATTTTGCTTTTACCGCTAATCGATATAAATTTAAGTACTAAAATTGTGGATGTGCTAATGAGTAATAGTTATAGTCATCAAATATTACATATATTATTTATAGTCATGTTTAAAATATTGTTCCATAGGCCCCTATGTTCATGTTCTACTTCTGCCCATACACCCTTTCAGCGCGGGGACCGTCTATAGACGTCGAAACCTGACGTCTAAAAAGTCAGAATTTGACGTCTAAAGACGGTCCTCGCACTGAAAGAATTAAAAAAATGTATAATGGCCGTAGACCCATAACATTGATATTCAAAATAATGAAGCAGAAAGAGTTAACTAAGACATTTACGATGATTAGTCTCCATGGTTTATATTGAAATATGTCAGCGTTTTATGGGCTAATAGCGGCTATACGTTGAGAGGAAATATTGTGTGAGTTACCCGCGGTGCATGCTAAAGGTTCTGAGACACCTGGATGCCACATCAAGAACTTTGCTTACAGCTATATAGGCTTACGTAATATTTGAATTTTAAAAGTTCTTTTCAAATTAAAATGAATAGTTCATGAAAATATCAGTGCCGTTTTGCATCTTCTGCTTACAAATAAAAAATTATAATCCCACACACGACAGCGTGTGGATGGATTAACTGTGGATAAGCGCTAAATATTATATAATTTAACCCACTCGAAGTTGTGTCTCGCTATTGCATTGTCTCATTTTCTGAAAAATGTGCCATACGACTGATCTTGCGCAGACGGGTCATATTATTACAGTCTTGCGTAACTCATTAAATCTAGATATTTTTGTTAAATTCGAGTGGGAAATCGTTAGAGATTACGGTTGTAATCTAAAGGCCAGTGAAAATGAGTGGTAAATCATGGGTGTCAGGAATGCTAACCCTTAGAGCTCGAAATCATACCAGGATTCACATTCACCGTGGTGGATGAATTTCGCCGATTTCTCCGTCAATTCTCAATCAATTTTCATGAAATTTTACACACACTATTTTCCATTCATGTTCGCGGAGTTTTGATAAGTATTTAAAAAGTTAGACCATTTGACATGTAGTAAATAAATAAAAATGTTGCCCTCTATAAAGCCATTAGCTTCGTCTCAGAATTGTATTACATGTCAAATGGTCTAACTTCTACAATACTTATTAAAACTTCGCGAAATTTTCAGGGCAGTCACGACATGAATGGAAAATAGTGTGTGTAAAATTTCATGAAAATTGGTTGAGAATTGACTGAGAAATCCGCGAAATTCAATAATCCTGGTTGCTGAATTTAATGTGAATCCGACTATGGTATACTTAATTTTTTTTGTCACTTGAACAAATCCGAGAGACAGAAAAATTGTGTGATCTGTAAAATTAAAGTCCCAAAAAATGTCAGTGTTTCAAGATTTAACCCTTTAATCGCCAGGCTCTTTATTTCGAATTTTCAGCCAACGGAAATTGAGTCTCGCTGACGCGATCCACAACTTCGAGTTGCCGAAAATTACTCAGAATTGACAAAATTAAAGTAAGCGACTTTGAAATCTTGTTGATTGGGTCACGTTTTATCTTTAAGCGTGTTTGAAAGCTGGTGTTTAATAATGTGCTAACAAAAAGTAATAAAACGACTATATTCGTGACCAGCCGTCAGGCCTAAAGGGTTAATTACATATTTTACTTTTGACATCTGGTTATAAAGATCTGTTGAGAACACAGAGAGGCTACTGTAGTTGACATCTATGCTCCAGGGGATAATCCTATCTGATTTAAAAACAACACTCGATGATAACAATATTTACCTCAGGGCTGTTATGTCGACACTCACGAAATAACAGTAAGTTATTGTTAAGACCTCAACCCTTAAAGCGCTGAAATCTTTCGTATAAACCATGGAGACCAAAGGGTTTTTTCAATTAGAAATTATCATAAATGTCTTAGTCAGCTCTTTCTGATTCATTTGAAATCCTATGTTATGGGTCTGCGACAAATATAAATATTTTTACTCTTTCAGCGCGGGGATCGACTTTAGACGTCAGAATCTGACGTCTACAGACATCCGAAGGGTTACATTTGAACGAGTTTACCTGTGGATCATTTCATGCGCCGGTATCAATTTGAATGTTGTAGAATTTACGATTTAGCATATGTCTGAAAAAGCTACGATTATTATCACTAAAGCATGTTCAAGTAGGTGTGTCGCCATGACTCGCTGAGTAAACATTGTGGGCCCACCCGCATGCGAGTCTTGGTCAACGTCCACAGGAGTGGGTCCGGCGCAATGTAACACTATGGTTAATCAGTGAAGGAAAGCGACTCAGTCGAAGGTAAATCTAGGTTATCTAAATTATAATAAAGTGCATTTTTAAATAATTGCAAATCTATGTGATATTATCATACACAGAATCGCTTGGGTTGTTTTCTGGCTCCCAACAAATATGAGAGTCTGGCTACAACATTGGGTAAACATCTGCTATTCGCTGGGATGACATCGTCGATTACTCTTGATATTGTGTTTCTTTTGCTAGATTTTCAAAGCAGCTGGTTAATGTGTTATCATTTGACCCCATCTATGCACGGTTTCCCCCCCCGCTATTTAGAACCACTATTGTCAAGCTGACATATTCACTCGTATACCCAGCGGCTCTCATGCGAGCTCGCATGACAGCAGCGGCTGGGCATACGAGTGAAACAATAATAATCAGCATAATCAGCTGTCTGTCATTGGTGGCCTGATACTCTGCTCATATAATACAGTGCCATCCCGTGGAGTGATGGGAAATAAATTTTATTCATTTTCAAAACATGATTAAATGTATTTA
>OZ024905.1:80465428-80480428 GCA_964017125.1 Flabesymbios commensalis
TTTGAAGGTCACATATGATTATTCATCAAATAAAGGTAGGAACAAGTGTATTACCTCTTTTTGGTGTAATTTTGACCGGAAAATCTATTCTTATATGATTTTTATGATTCAAAGTGACTTTCAAAGTCAATTCCAAGGTCAAATTTACACACAAAAAATTTGATTTTTAACAAATCAAGCTAAGACCATACGTAATACATAATACGTAATGCTTCCCTTTCATGAGATTTCGGCGGAAAATCTACTTATAGTATTTTTTTGGTGATTCAAGGTTATCTTCAAAGCCAAAATTTTAATTCCAAGGCCAAACCTTCTGACCGTGAAAATTACATTGAATCATCAAAAGAATACTACAAACGTATTCTCCAGTCAAAATCACAAGACATGGCGTTTTACACATGTTCCTATCAAATCATTTTTACACAACTTTGACATTCTAAAAATCATTTGTACACAACTTTGTCTTTCAAAATGACGTTTTGACATTGAAAATAATCTCGAATCATTAACATAATATCTTAAATGAATTCTGCAGTCAAAACTACACAGAAACGAGGTATTACACTAGTAACTAGCTTCATTTCTTGGCAAATCGTATTTTCACTCCTTTGACCTTGAAAAATGGCGGCTATCTTAAAAAAAGCAAAGAGAGGGTTATGTTTACACACAGCGGACTACTTGCACATTACTTTAAATCACGAACATAAAAAGTATAGATAGATTTTCCAATGGTCCCAACTATTTTTGATAAAAATCATATAATCATTCACTTAACCTTGGAATTGACCTTGCAAATGACCTTGGATCATAAATGTACTAAAAAATTGGGTTTTTCACTAAAAACTACACAAAGAAAGATAATAAACTTGCTCTTACATTTATCTGCTGAAAAATCATATCTGACCTTGAAATTGACTTTGAATCCCCCCCCCCCCTCCAGCGTCTATCCATATTGCTCAAAGATTAGAAAATGTCATCCGGTGTATGTAACTGTTACTTCAAAAAGAGGTCAAGGCCATACATAGGCCTATAGTAGCCTTGGCGTTTATCTGCCGGATTAATATTATTTGATTGAAATATCTCTAAATATTCATTGAGGGCTGTATTTAATGTTTTGAATAATGTTTAAATGAACAAAATATGAAGTTTTAACACTGTGTTTTCATGCCAGTCATCCTGTTAATGATTTTAAGAAGTGCCTCAGACCACTTGTTAAACTGCACCTTATTCAAGGTGAAAAACATGGATTTTTTAAGGAAGGAATGTTAGTGAAACGAGAAAAAAATATTTAAAGAACATCATTATTTAAGGTGCAGTTTAAAGAATTAGGGTGTATTTTAAGGATAAGGAATGTTAGTGAAACGCCTCCCTGGATTCTAAATTTGAGCCATGGCGGTCTGAGGGCGAGCTCGCTACCTCTCGGTCACAGAGGCTTCTCACAATACTGAATCTTTACAAGGGAGCGGGGAAGAAACTGTTTTGTTTCTTTGAAACTTGAATGTCAGAGTGGGGCTCGAACCGGCAATCTCCGACTTTCCAAGCAGGCAGCTTCAACCACTGCACCAGGGCCCCCGCCCATGTTGTTGTCAAAGCAAATGTAGATCCCCTTCATATGATCAAGAACGTTCTATACAACGTCCTTGATATGATTATTTCCGTAGTATAGGCTACATGCAGAGACACAAACGATCAATAACCGCAAGATATAAATGACTATTCTGAATAATATTTATTAATGTCGTATTTCATTTTATGAACTTCATAATTACCGTCCCCTTGGAATAGAAAGTGTGTTTCTTTAAAAACATACTTTCTGCTCCAAGGGGACGTTATAATTACGCAGCTTTAGGCATTTGCAGTCTTTTTAATACTAGTAATATTTTACATGTATTACTGTCACAACTACTTTGTAGGTCAGCGAAAATCATCTCTTGGGATAGGGAGGGTTTTTTTTGCAGCAACACCCTTTTATTCCAAGGGGACCACATAATTATACAGGTTTAATCAGGTGAATCACTTTAGAACAGGTGCTCATGGATATAGCGGTAATTGTGGGGATGGCTTCGACTTTGATGTGCTAATTAACCCATTGTGGCCCAGAGCACACGGTAATTTCATATAGAGCGCTCACATGAAAAAAAATAATTAAAAAAATAGAAGGGTAAATAACGTTGAGACTTACAATGCATTGTATTGTGATATTCATTGAATAATTGTGTATTTGTTATGCCACAAAAAGATGTTAACGTTGTTATGCCGCGTCAAAACAAGGGAAAACGTCTGGTGAATGCGGTGGGAATGATTAGACGGTCCCCGCAGATGTGACGAGTCATAATCCGCATGGCGATATTCGAGCCTGTTGCGAAAGATATGATAGAATCTACTGAATTATAAACGACCAGTGTGTTTATTGCACTTTCCTATACATGAGTTTAATTATACTCTGTGTCCAAAGCGATTCAGAACAACTTGCTTTAACCCTTTCATCGCTAAGCACGACAATAGTCGTTCTTAATCCGTTTTATTAGCCGATCAAATCGCAGTGATTGAGAATGAAATGACTGTTTGAACATTAATATTTGCACATTTCTAGTCTCAAAGTAAAAAAATATGAGTAATTTGCACCCACTTTACATGATATCTTTTAAATGTCATGAAAATAATTTGCTGCACACCATTTGACGAATCTAAATAATTTTCATCGAACCGGAGTTGTGGATCGCGTCAGCGATCCACAACTGCAGTTCGATGAAAATTATGGGTAAAAAATCAATTGGATAACCTGAAGGTTAAAACGTCGCCAGCACAGAGAGGCCAATGACGTAAGATCATCAGCCGTCAATATGTACGTGTGATTTTAAAGATTGCACCCTCTATGTACATATTTACTTTAGTACTTAGTGCCACTGTTATCAGTGAATGGGGGTAAGACGGGGTGTTATCATGTCATCCGCGCCGTGACAGCATCCCGCATTACCAGACCCGATTTCTGACGCCCGAGACATAGAGAACTGTGTTTATTTCTTTATTTACATGCAAGGGTGTACAGTTACAGTATATGCACAATAAAAAAACAATATATAATATAAAAGAAATAATGCCAAATTGCATATAAAAGTACTTGTGCATATATATTATTTTGCTTGCTAGGAAATGCGATAGGTAGTATATATTATTAAGTAATTCCACACCTGTACATTTTTGGGCATTATGATCATTGGCTTTATGACTTCACACCCTTTGCACAACACTGTCATATGTATGCACCACCTGCTTAGAATAATTATTTTGCATGAAATTCGTTCAATAGTAGATGATTCTAATGGTAGGCCTATAGGGTTCATCAGAATTAGCTCATTTTTCAAATTGTATATATCTTAATATGTATTTATTACGTATCCTAGGCCTATTCTTGTATATATCAGTCATTTTCATTCATCTTGAAAAAATGAGAATATATTCCAGGGTGTCAAGTGTAGGGCTTTCACTTATTCACAAGAAATAACAAAACACCACAGCTACTGTATATCATAGACATTTTAAAGTTGAAATATATTTCTAAATGTTATTCGTAATGATAACAATTGGAAGCATAGGGCCTCTAAGGAATCAAGTGATCCATATAGTATAACCTCCCAGTAAAACACGCAGATCATAATACAAGGATCGGCTTCCTGAATTAATAACGAGGGGCATTTTGGATTGTAAGCACGTGCACACAGCACGGACTGAGAGGGCGGCATCCGGATTTCATTATCAGTGGGTATTGTTCTTAGTGTCGGGGGAGATCCCTGCTTTGATTTTCCAGGCGCACGGAGCGGATTAGGAACGGGCCGGGATTATAAGGATCGCCTCGGGCGCGGCGCGGGACGTATTAGCCTTCAGAGAGAGGCGGGTGCGCGCGGGGCGCGGCGCGGCGCGGCGCGGTGTGGGCGCCAGAAATCAGCGTCCAATCAAGCGGCAGCTTCCATTTCTGGTGTCCGTGAGTGACGGGCGTGCTGATTGGCTGACGAGTCGGCCAGGCGGACGACAAATGAGAGATTCGGGAAATCAACCCAGTTCCGTTTTGCTGTTGGGCCAGCGCTGGCCCAACATTAAAACGGCACTGGACGAGCGCCCGTTTTTGACAGGGTGCGTGTTCGCGAGCATTTACACAAGAGAATCTGATTAATTTGCGCCGGGTTTATCTGGGATTAGAACAATAACACGCCGCCCTCTGTTCGTGCGCGGTCCGGCAAGGGATCGCGCCGCACGCGACTGTATCATATAAAGAAAACCCGGGGGTGAACCCTGATAAAGCCTATAAATCCATCACTCCGACAATCAGCCACCCAAGAATCCGGGAGATCGCCCTTTTTGTCAGGAAGCGGCATACCTTTCAGGGAAGGCCGCGCCCCCGTGCCTGACAGCAGTCTGTGTTACATCACAGTCACAGGCATCCTTCTGTCTTCTCTTTACCGCTACAATTCAGCGATCAATGCATTCTCAACGAGCGTGAGACTACAATGCGATGCTGGGTTACTGTTGGTCCGGCGTCTGCGACATTGAATCGGCACCGGGGCAGCGTTGTCCTGTATCTCGCTTCGGGGCAGGAGGAGGGGGGGTGTAGGCAGACCGCTCGCCACACGCGCCACCTCGCATTGTGCTCCAATTAGTCGTCATCTGATCGGCGCACGGAGCAGACACTGCCAGTCCACAGCACAACAAGAAACGGACAGATTACCGCAATCTTTGGCCTGAAAAGGCACAGTGCTCCGGTCACGGAAGCTATGCGCAGCTAGAATCCGGGAATTACACCTGAGCTTTGTCCTCACCGATGGCTGGTTAACTCGGCCCTGTGGAACTCATCTCCCGTGTCTGAGGTGGTGAAGACATCACTTCTGCATCTCTAACCTTCACTGTGTGTGGTCTATATGCAACATTTTCTGTAACGGGCTTCAGTGGTATATAATTCAGCGATTATAAACGCTGCATCACAAAGGATTTTAGAGCTGTCTACAAAGAGAGTGATTGTCACCATTGTGGACTAAAAATCTTCAACCATCTCTTTTTTGCAAGCTGTCTATATTCAGGAGGAATAATGAATTGCGCTCCAGAAAACGGCCTGAAAATGAAGGATACAACCTGCACAGCACCCGTTGAAACATCAAATGATAAGGGTGATGTAGCGAATCACACGACACCTAGCGAGTCCGAGGTGTATCACGATGACGTAGACTGGTATGAGTCTGATTATGATGATATGGTGGGAGACCTGGTGCAGTGTCTCTTTAACTACGAGTGTCCCCGGTGTCGCATGGGGTTCCACCTGTACGACAGTGTGCTCTCACACGTGAAACAGAGCCACCCGGAGCTGACCAGACCCGAACCCCAGGACTGTGTCTACCTGCCGACCGCACCCCATCATCGACAGGGGGTCCATGGACACCATACCCGTCCCTCGCCCAGCGTCAGACCCGGTCACACGCACTCACAGGCGTGGAGCAGCAGAATCACCGTGGAAGATTAAACTGACAATACCATATATTGTCCCAATGTTGGTTTAATGTTGGCCCAGCGTCGCAGACGGTTGGTCAACATTAAACTAACATTGGGTTAACACAGTCATGGAGCAGCAGAATCACTGTGAAAGATTGAACTCCAACAGTTAAAGGACAACCAACTAAACACCAGTCATTGTCCCAATGCTGGATTATTGTTGGTTTAGCGTTGCAGACGGTGGCCAGCATCAAAACAACAACGGGTTAACGTCCCGTGTTAGCTTGGTATATGTACGAGTAAGAAATTGCAAACTGCTAGTTTTAGCACCATATAAAATAAGACAAAACGAGACTAACCGTCAAGCTGTAGGCCTACTACAAATACTAAGAGCAGTAAATGTGTACTTTATAAACAATGACTCGCTGCTGTTTGCCTTTGCACGGACTATGAGATTCTCGTCTACATGGAGTTAAATTTCCAGCGTAAAGAAGAGTGACTGTTATCAGTTATCACTTCGAAAGTTTGAATCTACAGTCGAGAGGTATATATTTGCTATGTTATTTATGTTGGAAGCCATTATTTTGTAGATCTGTACATGTTTGATAATCGACGACCGATCATTAGGATTAATTCACTGAAAAATAGTGGTCAGAATTCAATGTTGCAAATAGGAGCAATATGTAAAGAATATGTACATAACATGCATCGCCGTTCTGGTGACATTCACCCAAGGTTGGTTCATTGTTGGCCCACCGTCTACGACGCTGGTCCAGCATTGAACCAACCTTAGGAACACAAAAAATGCCGTGTATATTATAATAATATTTAGTCTGCAGCAATGTGTGCTTCATCGTGCCAAAGTGTTCACATGCATATTATATTCATTTTATACTGCCGTGCAAAGGCAAACAGTAACTGCTCACTTTTAAAGTAGGCAGTTACTGCTGTTTGTCCTTGCATCACAGCCATTCTCTTTATTATTTATTTAACCTATTTAGCATGCTTACAATTATCATCACAAAAGTCCACATTTTATATTCTATTACCTGATGTTTTTGTAAGCTAAATGGATCAACAGGAAAATCACAGTGATATTTATTATTTTGAATTTTACTATCCTTATAGAACAAATATAACTAATTTTGTCAACTATTTATATTAGGTTACTGTTACGGATTAAAAATGTCGGGTATTATCTGATTATATAAAAATATTTAAAAACACACACCTCAACTGAAAGTGAAAGGTTCGACGTAGGCCTACATACTCATGCGCTGCATATATATCAATACTGCCCGGCAAACAGCAGTAACTGCTAACTTTTTAAGTAAGCTGTTACTGCTGTTTGCCTTTGTAAAGCAGTGTATGCATGTCACATACCTGAAATAGAGTAGAATGGCACTCAGCGTACTAGGCCTATACCCCAAATTGAGCGGGTTAATTTTTGATTTTGTTAATAATTTATGGAATATAGATTTTAATGTGGACGAATTTATTGAATATTTAATAATGTTATTATTATAATGTAGACATAATAATAAATTGTTTCAGTTATTCTGCATGTGTTGTTCTAACTTCCGTTCACAATATATCAGATCATCGAATAGGAAACAATAAACTTACCGTATTGTTTTAACCCTTCACCTGCTAGGGACACATTAACCCTTTAAGTGCTGATCACGTATATATCCGTCTGAGCATGTTTGTTTTCCCTTCAAACTAAAGAGATTGATGGATAATTAGCAAATATTCTGTACAAACCATGGAGACCAAAGTTTTGTTTTAATTTGAATCATCATGAATGTCATTGTTAGTTCTTTCCGCTTTAGTGAATACCTATGCTATGGGTCTACGGCTATTATACATTTTTTAATTCTTTCAGTACGGGGACCCTCTTCTGACGTCTGAAAACGATCCCCGCGCTGAAAGAGTTAACACAGGGATAATGGCGAATGTATGAGAAAGTAAAGAGCTGAGCTGACTGAGCGATTTCGTGATGTGTTTAATATAACAGCATGTGTTGTAGCCTTGTGATATTGGCCTTAGTTACAAGTTTGAAGAAAACGTCACCTTGGTATTGAATTGCCGTATCTGCCATTTTCGGAAGTGATAGATAGGATATTTTACTTCTATGCGCAAGTTACCCATTCTACGGAATAATCCGTATTTTACTGTTTTTTTTTTATTCTATGGACGGATTTTTGTGTATCTTTTGCAAATATATTTTTACATTTTGGCGCAAATTGGTAGCTTTTTCGCCTGTAAATTCCTTAAAAAAACACGGTTTATGTCTTGAGATTTAAACATGTACCAGTGAGGGTGTATAGGACCTATTTCCTGCCTTGTAGTATCCTTCAAAAGAAGAGAACATACAAAAGCACAGTGAATACAAAATTATATTTGTGAATATTAACCCTTTCAAGCTTGACTTTACATTGTCATCTCCATCCACTACGAGCCGCGAATTGCTGTCGCAATTCTCGACTTGTAGTGGATGAAGATGATTTGAAGTGGGTGACAAAGTAAAGAAAATTGCCATGTATTGGTAGGCCAGTTTCATGGAAATATTCGTTCTAAAACCCCTAGTTGCAAGAAAATTAAGTCTGTTTTCGGGGTTGTAAAATGATGCTTTAAGGCATCGTGAGGTCTTAAAGGCACGAAGCATTAGTTTGAAAGTATTCTGTTATGAGGATTTTTTTCTTTTCTAAAAGTTGCCGTGCACTCCCAGTCATATCTTGTACGGCATATCCTTTCGTAAAAGCACTCTTAACGATTCGCGGAAAAGAGTCAGCAAAAATATATTTCAAGAAGGATATGCCTTACAAGCCTTTATCAGGCATAAGACCTACGTCATATAGGTGTGAGCGCGCGACTGTAGTGAATTAGTGTTATCGAAAATTGTTTGTCACGAATGGCAACATGGCGCTCAAGAAGGTCATTTTAGTGAATTTTAGCGCGCACTATCAAATTATTTATCTCAAATTCTGATTTGCGCACAATAACAGTTTTTTAGGGCCTATCAGGATTGTTTTCTGTCCATTGAACAACCCTGATCCTGAGTCATGATGCAACGATAAACAATGTGCATTGTTAAAAACGAGGAGATATTATCGCATCTAATCAACGAAATTAGCGGTATCACATTGCGGTCTACAGATTGTACACCATAAATTATGTGTTACCGTCACTATGGTTACGTACACTCAGTTCATGTAAATACACCAGATGTTACTGAGCTTACACTTTATTTATGTGCATAACTAGTGCATGGTAGATAATCACTGGTATTAGTGAATAGTACATAATGTATTCATCTCGTTACGCGGTGTAAACGTACACCCCATGACCATAATCTATGCCCGAAGCATATGCACCTAATTATCATTACAGCAAGAAATCGAAATAGTCGTCGCCAGTACGCGTGTGACACTCAAAACAAGGAGAATCCATCGTTACGTCATCAAAGTGTATTCCTATTAACTTCACGGGGACTCCCCTGCAATACTACCATGCGCAAAGTTAGTGGGAACTGCTTACTTGAAAAGTGAACTGTTATTGCTGTTTAGCCTTGTACTGCAGAATGACAGTGACATGTTTTTTATTGTGGTACATATCCGCCAGATTCGGACTCATTCGGACTTCATTTATTTGATCATATATACATCATACATGTGCGAATGACTCCTGCTCAGGACGCTGTCGTGCGTGCCTCCCATGTATTGCAGTAAAAAGTTCACAATATCCCCCATTTTGTTTACACAGCAAGCTGTGTAAAAACGACACTTGCGCCGCCTATAGGTGCCATGAAACTGAGACTTATTTTTCGAGTGCCTATTAAAACTATGCCATTAAATCTAGTGATATATTAGAACTGTTCTATTAGTCTGGGAGCCAAGTTTCAAAAAGCTGCTATTTTTTAGTTCGCTTGACCCAAAAAGTGGCAAAGGTCTGATATGTGCATTTGACAGTAAAATATCCCTGGAACATTAATAGGGTGGGTGTATAAGTTGATCATGGCAGCAGAGTTTTTAAAATGAGGGATGTTCAAGGGTGCCCGCGAGCCACAAAGACTGTACATTTTTAACCCTAGGTTATTAAAAACCCAAACCACAATTGCTATAAACAATTTTTAAATCACTGTCGTCCATATTTCTCTTTTAGTAAAGATAAGATGACGATTTATTAGAGTTTCGATTTTTTTCACAAAACTTAAATCCACCTTCAGAGCGCTAGAAGTCAATATTAAAAAAAAACAATTAACACAGTTCGTAGAATGTAATTTTGTCGTTTCCTGTACATTTCTTTGATTATGATTATGCTAGTGTCTGTTGACTTCATTTGGTGCATCGGCCATCTGATAACACTATATCAAATTAGAAAAATTCTACCTTGTAGTGTGAAGGACTTATGAGGTCAAAAAAACGGATGGGGTACTCTCACAAGTTACATTTTTTCGACCCTTGTAATAACATAATCATCATTATTATGGTTATAAACAATTTTAATACCACTCTGGCCACATTTTGTCATTGGATATATTTATGATGAAACAGCTGTGAGGTTTTGAGTTTTTTCATTAAATTTAAACCCACCCTCAGGGCACTGGAAGTCACTATTTCAAAAAAACTTGAACACAGCTCGTATTATGTAACTTCTCGCTTTCTGTACATTTGTATGATTATGAACATGTTAATGTCTGCTGACCTCATTTGATAATACTGTCATCTGGTACCACTATGTCAAATTATAAAAATCACACCTTGTTGCATTAAGGACTTATGAGGTCAAAAGTCCAGATGGGGTACTCTTATTAGTTACATTTTGTCGACCCCTTGTAATAACAAAGTTGTCATTCTTATAGTTATAAACAACTTTATATCCACTCTTGCCACATTTTGTCATTGAATATATGCCGGACGAAACATATCTGAGACTTAAATTTTTTTCAGAAAACGTAGACCCACCCTTAGAGCGCTGAAAGTCATTATTAAAAAAATAAAATAAACACAATTAGTAGTATGCACACGTTTTAATTTACTGTACATCTGTTTGATTATGAGCATGTTAATGTCTGCTGCCCTCATATGATAAATCTGCCATCTGGTACAACTATGTCAAATTTTTAAAAAAAACCTACCATGCTGCGTTAAGGACTTATGAGATCAAAAGTCTGGATGAGGTATTCTTAGTTATATTTTTTCGACCACTTTGTATTAACAAATATATATATATATATATATGGTATCAATGGTTCAATAAATGTTTGTCTCCTAAATGCAAGTCTTTTATGCTGAATCATATTTACAGAACGTCCTGGTCCATTCACTTGAATAATTTACACCATACAACACCAGCATTGCCGTTATCCAGAAACACTGCTAATAAGCCTAGTGATTTAAAGTGAAATAAATGTGGGCCGAGTGTAGCATACCACTCAGCCAACAATATAGGTACTACTACTACTATCTGCATTATGCCTCTTCTCATTTAAATATGTTTTACTGGTGTATACTTTGAATTTATTTTGAAATATGAAAAACAAATTCAAACTTTAACTTTAGTCTTGAAATCACTGGATGGCTGAATAACTGTTCTCAATTTTTACCTCATATTGTAGCTACAAAGGGTATAAGGAAAATTGTTTGATAACATATTGGTTATTTCATTATTAACCTTTTGATGACTATAGCGAATAACGATGAGGATATTGACATAGGATGTTCTAGGTAATGTCACCATAATAATATTATCCACCACAGTAATTACGTACATGTATTTATAATTTAGCGCTCAAACTGATCTGATGTAGTAGTAGTTTTATTTGGACGAAGAAAACAAGCAGTAACCCTTTCATCGCTATGCGCGACTATTATCTTTTTTAATCTGTTTCGATAGCTGATTAAATCACTGTTATTAGGAGCGAAATGTGTGTTTAAACGTCTATATTTGGAAAAGTTCAGGCTAAAAAAATTAACAAATATAAAGAACTTATTTTACCCACTTGAAGTTGTGGGTCGCGGTAGCGACACACAAGTTCAAGTGGGTGCAAATTTAAATAAGTTAACTTAGCGTGCAATAGGTTAATGTAACAGCTGGTGTTGACAGCTTGAATTAATAGAAGTAATTAACTGAAAAATATATTTAAAAGGAGAATATTTTGAGGGTTTCGTTTGTTATAGTCCAAAATTTTGGGGCCCAATTTACAGAAAGATAGCCACCGCGCACTTCTTACAGCTGCTCTGTCGTGCCAAAACAAAATGCCGCATCATGATAATTAAAGTTTTATGTTTGTGGTCGAGATTTTTTTTCGGCTAGCTCAATCGTAGCAAGTTTATCACAAACAAGAGATGAAACGACCATTAAATCAAACAATTTGTTTAATGATCGTATTGTTAGCTACTTTTTAACTTGCAATAATGTAGTTTTGTCATATTTGGTCTGGAAAATCATTGCAGTTCAGCCTGCTTTTGGCCAGGGTACTGATTATCCATAAATCATAAATCTGGTGCGAAATATTCATACCATTATCCAGATTTTCGATCCAATGTCGTATCAAACACATAGATATACATAACAGTAGAAAAATATTTTCAGCCCAACTAACCTAATTTCAAAACATATCCAGGCACACTGTATATACATCATGTCACTTACGGCGTTCTGCCTGGCTAATGTTTGTCAGTTGCGGCATTTTGCCTGAATAGTCAAGACCGATTTGATAGCATTTTTCAAGGCCGAATCATTCAATATCTATGCGAAATATAAAATCAATTTTTTTAGGATCGAATATATTGATAGACGACGTAGCTTGGTATATTATTGTAGTTTTGCCTTAGCACGGTAGTGTTGGCAGGTTGTTTCAAGCAATTGTTTCTCTGATACGTCTAACCGTTCTGTGGAACCAAAAATGTATTTGACTCGCGTCTGCTAGTAGAATAGCCTAACTCTGAATTTTAGAAACATTTGAAAAATCAGATTTTAAAGAAGGTGAACAACTATGTGTTACTAGTATATATAAAACATATATTAGTGTTAGCTGAGCAAGCCCAAGTGTGGAAATTCAGTTAAACCAGTTAAGGACAAACTGAGCTAAAAAAAATTCAAATTTATAATTTTGTTTCAGTTAAGCTTGTAAGTCCGCTGTAGAAAAAAGAAGAGGTTATATCAAGATAAAATGACACGGGCTGGACCCAAATTATACAAGGAGAACCTCTTATTAACCTACTACCAAACACAAGTTATACTGATGCTCTGCAATGTCAATAGGCAGTATCTACTCACCTGTAAAGTAAGCGGATACTGCTTTTTGGCCTTGGACGGCAGTAGTAGTATCATTATCTAACTTTTAAAACACTGACATCCACCCATATAGATTTGACCAGTACAGGGCTCAAATGTCAGACAAGGCGTAGATGTCTATTTGATGGTGCACATGGGTTAAATAACAAATCGAACGAGCGGCGAAGCGCCTGTTCTTAGGGGCCGAAGTAGTGTAAAAAACGAAGTTGAAAAATTATATCTAGTGTAAAAAGTGTGTTAGCTATAAAAAGTAATATCGACGTCAGTATAATATAACTATAATTGTGCTGATTGTTCTTTTATAAACTTTATTATTATCATTATGTTATAATGGTACTTCCATTCTGACAAACTTCCAATTGAATTGTCCTAAGCAATTACAAATGTGAAAACTGAGGCGGAGATCTTATACAAATAAAGACAATCTCTTATAACATTTTTTCCCTTATAAAAAGTGAATAGTGAGGTCAAAATGGGTAAAAAGTGAAATGGGAAGAATCCATAACTTCCAGGACCCATGAGCACCCTCCTATTATTGCCCTGCTGCCAAACATTTACGACCTGCTTGTGTGCGTAAATATGCAGCAATGCACTGGAAGTTGTGGATCGGGATCCATAAATTAAAGTGGGTGCAAATGTAAATGCCCTGTTGATAGTACTGATTGTTCACACAAATAACAGTGTGCTCTCTTTACATGATATACATGATGTCATACACCATATCAATGCGGTGGAAAGCCTTAGTCATGTTCCATTCTAAGGTTAGTAAAATTAAATCGAACATTGGATTCAAATTTCAATATTTTTATTTACATAACTCATTTCGGGGTAGAATCAAAGATACGTAGCAAGGTATCTACTTTAATAAAATAGTGGATGTGAGAACAATGTCAAAAACGATCTCGAGGAAGAGATACATTTATCCAACACTGACTCTATTCGACAGACCTACATTATTTAAGCACCATGATAAAGGCCAATAATGTAGTACTTTACCATTTTAACATGATTTTGAGGCTTGGTATTTCTCAGTAGCATTATTAACCATTCAGAGATTTGAATATATAAGTATGAACATTTTTATTTATTACCGTAATGGCAGCTTCCAACGGTAGAAAAATGCAAAGATTTGGATTAACAATGTAAAATAATGAGAGCCAGCATGTATGTAAATTTATTGACAGCTTGCACCCGCATGACAAGGGTTATTAGGCCTAACCCTTTCAGACCGAGCGTTTACCTCCAGCTGCGTTCAAGGCTTGGGTGAAATGTTCATAGAAGGTGGAAATATTGGAAAA
Source organism: Flabesymbios commensalis (assembly GCA_964017125.1). NCBI lineage: Eukaryota > Metazoa > Annelida > Polychaeta > Terebellida > Flabelligeridae > Flabesymbios > Flabesymbios commensalis. Next base: position 80,479,507 of record OZ024905.1, read on the forward strand.
TGAACTAAAATTTCACGTTTTTAATTATCATAGTTAAAGTATCTAGGCCTACATTGAAATAATTCGATAGCGATCCGTGTATTAAATAGTGAAGTAGGTAATAAATTGATAATAAATCAATTCTGTTTAAAACACGATAAAGCGAGGGTATATGATGATAATGCGTGACAATTGGTACGGGAGGGTGGACAGACTAACGGACTCACCAACCGTACGTTGACAATAGCCCTACAACCACAAGTGACTGACGTCTATCACTTAGCCTTTGTATACTGGACAATGGCGCTTACAGTTGAACACGAATGGTCAATTACGCAGAACAATGGCTCGGGCATTGCTCTTACGCCATGGCCGCCTGCCGCGGTGCGAGGGCGAACGACAGTAACTGCTTACTTTCCAAGTAGACAGTTACTGCTGTTTGCCTTCTCACCGCCGCGCGGGCGGCTGTAATCAACATCGATCTATTGACGACATGCCAATGTTTAATTATTTTAAGCACACTCAGGCCGTTTACGCACCACATGGCGTCACGTTTTGAATGAACATGATGGAATTCATTCGAAATAAAATCGCATATTTTACTGAATAATCACGTTTTGAGATTTCATTTGTTATCATCAGGCTCGGGTATTTTATAAAATTAACCCTTAGGCTGCCGAATTGTTTTGAACTATTTTTCCTCCATTTAAAGCTGGAATTGCTAACGCAAATTCCAGCTTTAAATGACGAAAGAAAGATCTATTTATGAAAAATATTCATCTGCAATATTTACTTATCTGGTTAACTGGGCATCTATCACAAACTATATTGCTGATTTCAATGGCACTTTATTTGGTCTGAAATGTGCTTGAAACCCTGCGGTTTCCGCAGCATAAGGGTTAAAGTAAAAATCGCAGCTACAGCAGGTTTTTACTTTTTTATT